>BJCO01497470.1:0-11656 GCA_018326465.1 Flaveria floridana | reverse complement strand
AGAACATCAGCTGAAGACACAAGTACTGAAGACTCAAGTACTGAAGACTCAAGTACTGAAGACTCAAGTGTTGAAGACTCAAGTACTGAAGACTATGAGCTAAAGACTAAAGTACTGAAGATCAACAGCTGAAGTACAAAGATTGAAGACAAAGACTGAAGACATCAGCTGATGACAACTACTGAAGTCATCAGCTGATGAAACATCTGAAGTTAAAATATGAAGACAAGTGCTGAAGCTTCAGAGTTTGTCACAACAGCTGAAGAAGTATTCTTCAGTTGTTGTGATGGTTTATCTTTTAGCTTTTTCTTATCAGTAGTTGTATTTTCTATTTCAGTAGTTTGTAAAACGACTGAAGAGTATGTACTTCAGTCGTTGTAGTTTTCAGTAGTTTCTTTTTAGCTGTTGTAATAAGTTTAACACTTAGCATTTTGTAAGGAGATGTCAGCTGTTTGACATCTTCTGTAGTTAATGTAGTTTCAGTAGTTTGTTAAAATAACGGTTTGATGTCACTATCAAGTGACATCAGCTGACGTCATTCTTCCTATAAAAGGAAGATGACCTAATTGTAATCCGGTGCCGAAGCGTGTGATCTTATAGAAAACACCTTTTTGCAGAATTCCTCTCTTTATCTATAACCTACTGTTACATTGATATATCTCTTATGTTCTTAGTATAATTTGCTTAATTCTTATGCTAAATCCACTGCGAATACAACCTAATTGATCAAACTAGATGCTGAGATCCTTTCATGCCCTAGTACTGAACCACCTGTTCAGTTTCTCCTGCATGTTCTCCTATTTGACAGAGAACATCGAGGCCAAAGGAAAGGAAGGCTTCTGCATGTATCCAAGAATCTTGCAGATGATTATAGACGAGAAGCTTCCTATGCTACCTAGGGAGAAGGATGATGCAGTGATCCTAGATGTGATGGATGATACCACCTTAGGAAGGATGAAGGTATACCGGGGGAAGCAGGTGAAGCCCCCGGTGAGGAGACTCTTCGACCATCTGGCCAATGAGGGATACGTGGTGCCAGCTCGTAAGAAGTGGCGTCACGATGATAGTGATTCCGACATCAAGCCTATTGTGATTCCTACTGATGACGATGATGATGACAACGATGACGACCATGACGATGGTCAAGGTGGTGGAGATTCAGGCCCTAGTCAATCACGGGCCACTGGCACGTCTACGATATCTCCACCACCTCCACACAGTAATACTTCTGCTACCGGTGGATCGGAGCAGGCTGCCATCCACCGGGGCTTCCTAGTTGATGAAGAGGAGGATGACTCGGACGAGGAGCCTCTTACGAGGACTATCGGTAGCCGAGTTGTGGCTACCGAAAGGGGCAAAGAGGCGGTTGGAGGACGCCAGGATGGGGCTGAGGGCGCTGAGACTGATGATCGCACCTATACACCTCCCCAGCCAATCAGCCCAGGGGGAACCCAGATTGCTAAGGGCTCGAGGCTGAAGAGAATGGCCCAGCCTCATGACAAGAAGGGCAAGAGGCAAAGGATAGTGTTGATGACCTCTTCCACCACCACAGCTACTACTACCACCACTCCCACCACCACCACCACCACTCCTACTACCACCACACCTACCTCCACAGCCACCACTTCTGCCACAACCACAGCCACCACTACTCTCACCACCACATCTACCACACCCATATCCATTTCACCACAATCCACCTCCATCCCTACTCCCATATACACCACATCCACCATCATACCTACTGTACCCCAAACTGGCCCTTCCACATCATCGATACCTCCACAGGGATCTCCTCTACCCACTGTTGGGTTAGGGGAGCAGTTGGCTAGCCTCAACCGTCTAGTTCTCAAACTGCTCGTAATAGATGACATACGAGCTAACCAGATGAACCAGTTGATGGCAGTCAACGCTGCTCAGGGAAGCAAATAACTCTGCTAACTGAGAGAGATGCAGCTCAGAGCTAATAGATCACCCATTTGACTGAGAGAGATGCTGCTCATAAGAGAGCATTAGCCAGAGCTCATAGTGCCCTCAGTGCACAGAATGAGCTATTAATGGCTTCTGTGAAGAGGATTGAGGAGGTTGAGAAAAAGAATAAGAAGTTAATGCTAAGGCTGAAAGAGACAAAGAGTGAGCCCTTAAAGATAAAGGGTGATGGTGATAGTGGAGATGATGATGATGACGATTCCTCTGATGATGAATCTGATGATGATGATGATGATGTTGAGGCAGGAGGAAGTAGGAAGGATGAAAGAGGAGATGATGATGAGCATGAGCATGAAGGTGATGCATCTGCATCAGATTCAAATCCATCTACTCGGGAGAGGCGCACAAAGCGCAATCAAGATCAGCGACCCTCTTCCTCAGCTCCTCAGGTTGAAGAATCGAGCGATCAAGGCAAAAGTAATGATTAAATGTCTTTGTATTTGAAAAATTTTGTACTTGAATTATGTATTACACTAATGTAATTAATGTTTATTAATGTTTAATTATATTGATTACTGATGTGTGTTTGATTGTGTTTTGAATGTTTAATCAAATAGATGAAGCTCAATAGACAGACGATTATGATGTCACCCCCTTCAGCAAATCAAGACTCAGCTAACCATGATTCTTGATTTGCAAGGGATCGTTCGAATATCTGTGAGCTACACCCCCGAAGAGGGAGAGAACATTCATGATCTTACGGACGAGCAGCTAGCCAACATGTTTCGACTCAATCCCGATGAGCTAGTCAAGGATGCTCCCAAGGTTGATGTTATGAGTGATGAAGAGCTGCAAGATGTGGATGAGATTGACATTGAGGATATCACTGCAGAAGAGTATCCTCAGTACATTGACCAATAGGGAAATGTTATCCCCGACTTGGGTGAAACATTTGGCAGTGCTACGTTTGAGAAACTTGATGAGACCGAAAGGGAAAAAGAGAAAGAAGAAGGGAAAGCCCAAGCTACGGACACTGATGTTGATATTAAGAAGGCTGAGTGGGTAGTGTGCTTAGCTGAGATGAAAGCCCTACAAGTGTCTTCAAAGTCTAATGCCTACACCAAACTCTATCGAGTGAAGAAGCATCAGAAGGTGTTAGGCAAGATTATCAATTGGGCATATTTTAAGGACTTGGATGTCTATGCGGTCAAGAGAGAGAAGGGGATTGAGTACTTCAGATATCCTTATAATCTGAAGACTCTTCCTGGTTTTGAGCTAAACAGGCTTGCTTGTTTAGATCTTTTATACACCAACCAAAGAAAGATGTCAGGTTGGTTCGAGATGGCGCTCAAGAAGGAATACCACACCAGATGGGTCAACTTCAGGACTCAAAAGCCTAAACGGCTCATACATAAGACCGAAGTTGATCCTAACACTGGAAAGCCTAAAGTCGTGTTGAACTGGAGTCCTCCACGCACAATGTCGAAGTTCCCACTGCAAGAAATGCCTCAGGACTTCACTCCACACTTCAAGTGGTGGTATTATGACTGGCGAATGGGTGAAGCGGTCATAGTTTTGCATAAGGAATGAAAGATAAAGACTATCCAGGTGTTTGACCCTATGTGGCTGACCAACTTGTCTGCAGATGATATCTATACTCTTTACAAGTGGCCACTATTCTATGACACGTAGGACATTATACAAGTCTATAGTTTAAACATGTGATAAGACTCTGCTTAACATTCAAGATACATGCAGGAGTTACAACAGAAAAGAAGTACAAGATGTTCCAAGAGCACATGAAGAATGTTAGACATTAGACTAAACTAGGTCCAAAGGGGAGTTCGTTGATACATCTTAATGTACCTAGTTTATGATCTCAAATGTAAAAGTGTTTCATGTCTTACAATGATGTAATATGATGTAATTGATAATCTTAATGATATATGAAATGCAATGTGATGTTTATTTGTGATTGATTATGTCATGTTATTATTATATTAAATGTGATTCACATATATGAACTTAATATATAGGTTTGATGTTGTTTTACATAGTTCTAAGTCAATAAGAACTTAGAAATGTGTTTAACTTAGTCAAGTGGTTATGCTAATGGACCATACTTATGGACCATAAGCATGAATGACCCATACTTATGGACCAGTCGCACGACTGAACTAGGTGAGTGGATCAGTTATATGATTAAAACATAAGATTGATTCAGTCGCATGACTGAACCTTCAGTCGTGCGTATGAGTCAACTTCATGAGTCAGTCGCACGACTGAACCATGCTAATGGTTTAGTCGTACGAATGAAAACTGATAACCTATTAATACCACATAATTCGTGGAAAACAAAACACTTCACAACACTTCGAATACTTCCATACCCTAGCCGTCCAGAGCGTCCTAAGTCACAAATCCAAGTTCATAGTTCGTTCCTGATCGATTCCAATCTATTCTTAACGTTCGTTACATCGTTAGATCGATCGGATTATTTGTTCTCACTGATTGGATCGCCAATCAAATAGAATTCCATGCTATTTGATCTGGTTTCATTCAGAATCCGTTAGTACTCCGTACGTACACGGTCTAAACAACCTATATATTCTAAGAATTCATTGTTGTTTGCGCCTCTCTGCTGTGCGATGGCACGGACCTGAGGTTTGGCATCTCTTTGAAAGCTCTTAGAATAGTTTCTTCTTGACAATAACCCATAGACCACTCAAATATCGACTAAGGAAGGTTGATTACCATATAAGTGTAGGATCCACAAATGCTTGTTGAACTAATACATCTAAATTATCACCAATGTATGTTAAAAATTTGTGTATGGATTTAAGTGGACAAATGTACTGACAATCATCATGGCTGCATCTCTCGATGTACAAAATCAATGTGTGCTATACAACAGCTCTAGCATGATTTCCTATTAGTGCTTCTGACTCTTAGATGAATGAGATTCTATGAATCGTATATATAATGTTCTTTGTTATTGATATAAATACAAAAGGTCCCAAATGATTACGTTTTCTACCTATCTGATTCCATGTGAATCTTTCTATAAATGATGTTAATGTTTGAAGATATTCTACTCAGGGGGAGAAATCTTTTAAATAATGTTAAAATGCTTTCAACCCTCCTCAAATGAAAAATACAAAAATATGTCTTATTTCAGTTTTAGTTCAAGTTTTCCTGCATTACGTTAGTATTGTGTCAGTGACGGACTATGTAACAAGACTAAACTCTATGAATGTCACAAAATGAACCGAACGGTAAAAGCTTGTTTCTAAAAGATAAAAGGATCACATCTGAGGTGATCAAATGGTTTTCAGTTAAAAGGATCATGTCTGAGATGACCAATGGTCATAATGTCATTTATCAAAGATAAATATGTGAAATACTAGGTCTAACGAAGTCAAATTCACAAGTATGGCCCAATCGTATGATTGGACCATAAGTATGGGTCAATCGTATGATTGGACCATAAGTATGGCCCACTCGCACAATTGGACCATAAGTATGGGCCAATCACATGACCGGACCATAAGTATGGGCCAATCACACGACTGGACCATAGTTTGGCTCAATCGCACGACTCGACCATGATGATGGCCTAGTTGCATGATTGGGAACCTCAGTATGAACCAATCGTACGAGTGGTTGAACGCGTATAGGTCAGTCGTACGATTGAACCTCAGTCACACGTATGAACCATGCGAATGGGGCCAGTCACATGACTGAAATTCAAAACAGTATAAAAATGGGGGTTTCGGTTGGTCGTAAACCCCACACTTGTTTCAAATTCTCTCAAAAAACAGGATATGTAAAGGACCCTTTTTGAACCTTTCCTGTGATTTCACTCGATCATTCAGTTGCTAACCGTTCCATGGTGGTTTACAGGTACATCCAAGATGAAAACATGATGCATTGGAACCTAAAATCGATCAAAAATCTGAATGTTATAGAACAAACTAAACCGAACTTAAAAACACCAAATTGGACCTTTAAATGAACTTAAAAATGAAATTAAAATGTAACTGGTGTTTTAGCAAATCTTGGCGCATCTAATGACATTAATCTTGAAATGCTTGTTGCAGATTTGAAGAAAATTCAAAATTTCAGACTTGCACAGTACGTATGTGACTGGATGTACCGGATGAACTTCAATCGCACGGTTGAACCATACGCATGACTCAATCTTATGATTGAACCAATCGGTCCTTCAGTCGTAAAACTGGCTTAATCGTATGTCATGGCACACGACTATGCTCAGTCGGATGCTCAATCTTACAACTGAGTTCGATCGTATGGTTCAATCGTACGATTGAACAAGTAAGATGAGACTTGTTCAAATTCAAATGTTCTTCCTTATGAACTGGTCTAACATGTTATTTTAATATTTGTTATTTGTGTTACAGTGAAATGGCGGATAGGTGGAATATGAGTACGAAGCACAATATTTGTGCTTACCTCAACACTACTTTGAGGAATGCCACCGAGTTTGTAGGAATTATCGAATTCCTAAACCGTTCCAGGATATACCAAGCTATCTATACTCCCTGCACACCATACCTATCACTACAGCATGCGTTCTGGGAGAATGTTGTAATGGATCGTACCGTTGAGCCATATCGAATCAGGAGCTTTATATTTGGCGAGACTATAGATATTAGTGAAGATGACCTGAGGAGAGTGTCGGATCTGGGAGACGATAGGGATCATCTGACCAAACTTCATCCCATGACTGTTAGGGACATCTTTCTGAGGATTAAGTATGATGGTGACATCAATGCCGGTGTGCTTAATAAGAGCAATATGTACGCCCCCCCCCCTTCAAGTACTTAGCACATGTGATTCTGAAGTGCATAGCCTCTCGACGTGGTGGATTTGACGAGCTCAGTGATCAGATTCAGAATGCGTTTGTGGTGTTAGTACTGAACCACCCATTCAACTTCTCCAAAATGTTCTTCAGCTACTTGAGGGAGAACATAGAGGTAAAAGGGAAGGAGGGCTTCTGCATGTATCCCCGGATTCTCTAAATAATCACTAACAGGAAACTCCCAACACTGCCAAAGAACAAGGATGATGAGGTGGTTCTGGAAGTGATGGATGACACTACTTTAGGAAGGATGAAGGTGTATAGGGGAAAGCAGACAAAGCCCCCCGTGAGGAGATTTTTTGGGCATCTGGGCAATTCTGGATATGTTGCTCCTGCCAGGAAGAAATGGCGACATAATGATAGTGACTCCGATGTTGAGCCCATTGTGATTGCTGATGATGAGGAGGATGATAATGATGATGATGATGACCCGAACGTGGGTTGCGGAGGTAACTCATCTGCTGCGGGTGGGTCGAGCCAGCCTACAGTTCACCTAGATCCCCCCCCCTATGCAAGATTTGGGTAATTTTGACTTGGGAGAGGAATCAGAGGACTCTAAGGAAGAGCCTCTTGCTAGACAGGTTGGTAGCAAGTGGGTTTCTACAAATAGAGGGAAGGAGGTGGTTGGTGCCCGCCAAGCTAGTTCGGAGGGTGTCGATACTGAGGAGACTGATCCATCATATACACCCGAATATCCTATCAGCACAGGGTGAGCATCGATGGCCAAGGGGATGAGGAATAAAAGGATTGTCCACCCTATGGGAAGAAGGGGAAACGCTAAAGGATTATTTTAATGAGTTCTTCCACTGCCATTACCACCATTACAGCCACTACCACTAACACACCCATGACCACACAAATACCCACATCAACCTCACCCATAATACCTAACACAATACCTCCACAAACTATTCCTATCCCTATACCCATCTTCACAACCTCAACCGCCGAGCCTATCGTTACACAAGCTGGCACCTCAACCTCTTATATTCCCCCATTCCAGAGCACTACTCTACCTACTATAGGGTTAGAGGAATAGCTAGTAAGCCTTAACAGGCTAGTGCTCAAGCTACTGGCAGCTGATGATCTGAAGGCTACCCAGATTAGCCAACTGATGTCAGTGAATGCAGCACAGGGTCAGCAAATTGCCAAACTGATTGAGATGAACGAAGCCTATGAGCAGGCTTTAGTTCGAGCTCATAAGGCCCTTCAAGCTCAGAATGAGCTAGTGCTGGTATCCACCAAGAAAATTTAGGGTCTTGAGAAGAAGAACAAGAAGATCATGTTGAGGTTTAAGGGAAAAAGAGATGAGACGTTAAAGATTAAAGGAGATGATGGTGACGATGATGATGATTCTAGTGATGATGAATCAGATGATGAGAATGATGAAGAAGAGTCGGATAAGACTGGAGAAGAGAAGAAGAAAGATGATGAGGATGAGGATGACGAACCTGAAGGTGATGCAAACGCATCAGCCTCAAATCAATCTGAGAATAAGAGGCGGACTAAGCGAAGTTGAGATCAGGGAGCCTCATCCTCAGCTCCTCAAGCTAATAAGCCTCAAGATATAGATCAAAGTAAAGATTAAGTTTTATGTAATTTGAATTCTTTTGAAATTAAGCATTGTATTACATTAATGTAAATCATGATAATTTATGTTTAATACCTTGATGAGTTGTTAATGTGTGCTTTGGTGATCATTCTTTCAAACAGATACAAATCAATAGGTCGATGATTTTGATGTTGCTCCCCTTCAGCAAATTAAGAATCGGCTCATAGTGATTCTTAATTTGCAAGGGATTGTAAGAAGATCTGTGAGTTACACACCTGAAGAAGGGGAGATTATTCATGACTTGACCGACGAATAACTGGTTGATGTATTTAGACTGAATCCGGATGAGATTATGAAAGATGCTCCTGAAGTTGATGTCACAAGCGATGAGGAGCTACAAGGAGTTGATGAGATAGAGATTGAGGATGTAACATCTTAGCACTATCCTCAGTACACTGATTTTGACGGAGAGGCTATCCCGGAGTTGGGTGAAACATTTGTAAGTGGAGATTTTGACAAGGTAGATGAGAAGGTTAAGGAGAAAGAAGCTACAGAAAGTAAAGCTCAGACTGATGATATGGATGTGGCACAAAGGAAGGCAGAATGGATTGCATGTCTATCTGAGATGAAGAATCAGAGAAAGCCACCTAAGCAGAATGCCTATACTAAGTTGTATAAAGTGAAAAGGCATCAGAAAGTATCTGGCAAGATCATCAGCTGGGCATATTTAGAGGATTTGAATGTATATGCTATAAAGAGGGAGAAGGGGATTAAGTATTACCAACATCCACACGATCTGAAGACTCTCCCTAGTTTTGAGTTAAATAGACTAGCATGCCTGATCCTGTTATATGATAACCCGAGAAAAATGCCAGGATGGTTTGAGAAGGCATTGAAGAAGGAATATCACACAAGATCGGTAAACTTCAAACCTCAACAGCCAAGGAGGTTTTTACACAAAACTAAAGTCGACCCTACCTCTGGAAGACCAAAAGTGGTGTTGAAGTGGAGTCCTCCGAGAATGATGTCTAAGATCCCATTAAGGAAAACGCCACAGGACTTCACACAACATTTCAAATGGTGGTATTATGATTGGAGAACAGGAGAAGCGGTTATAGTGCTTAACCGAGATGGAAAGATTGAGAAAATCAGGGTGTTTGACCCAATATGGCTTACCAACTTATCGGCGGACTATTCTATGACACTCAGGACATTGTACAAGCTCTCCAATTTCTTCGTGTTATCAGACTCTGTTTTGTATTTGAGATTCATGTTGGAGTCACAAAAGAGAAGTACAAGAAGTTTGAAGAGCATATGAAGAATGTTAGATGATAGAGTAAACTAGGACCAAAGGGGAGTTTGTTGATACATGATGTACCTAGTTCTTTGTACCGAAATGTTTATGTCTTTCATTACTTACATATGTGTAATTCAAGAACATTATTGTAATGTAATGTGTGTTTGGATGTCTATTTACATTTGATTATATCATATTCGTATAACATTTATTATTACATGCATGAATGAACATTATATATAGGTTTGGGGTGTTGTGCATAGTTTTGAGTCAACAATGTCTCAGAAATGTGTTTGACTTAGTCTTGTGGTTATTCATGCTAACGAACCATGCTCATGGACTAGACGCACGAATGGACCATGCTTATGGGCTAGTCACATGACTGAACTAGGTGACTGGATCAGACACACGACCGAGTCATAAGACTGGCTCAATCGCACGACTCAACCATTCGTAGAGTTCAGTCGTGCGTATGAATCAATCGCATGACTCAGTCACACGACTGAACCATGATAATGGCTCAGTCGTACGAATGTACTCTGCAACCTGTAAATACCACGTAATTCGTGAAAAAACTTAACACATCGAATTCTATCATACCCTAGCCGTCCAGAGCGTCCCAGTTCATCCGCCCAACTTCAAAGTTCGTTCCTGATTGATTTCTACTCGTTTTTAATGTTTGTTTAATCGTTAGGTCGATCAGGTTGTCGTCCTCACTGATAGGATTGCCAATCAAATAGGATTCCGCACTATTTGATTTGGTTTCATGTTGAATCAGTTAGTACTCCGTTCGTACACGGTCCTAACAAAATACGTTGAAATAATATTAAATGTCATTTTCATTGAACAAAACTAATCAAATAACATGTTAAAATTAAATCAAAATTCAAGTAAACATAATAAAATTGTCTTTAATTTAACTACGTCTAAGCCTTAAATCCATATAGAAGTCCACTAATTTGCATTCCTGAAATCATGTGAAAAAGTAACGAGTCATCTAACAAATTAGCCGGTGAGTAAACACAGGTTTGAATACATATATAGATTGATTAAATTGATTGCAACAACTCAATGCACATGACAATGTCAAAACTTATAATGGAATAGTGTAACATAAAAGACAAATCAGCACAATCAAACCTAATGACTGAATTGACTCGATCCGCAGATGAAGCCTTATAAAATATATGATTCCGATTTCAATTATGTAACATCCGGTTTCTAAATCCGGACTTGTAATTGTATTATAGTTATGTTTATTTAATTAAGTTGAGTTTGTTTGTTAAGATTGGTCTTTAGTCGCATGACTTGCATGCGAATGAACTTCAGTCGCACCCCTTAATTGCGAATGAGACTCAATCGCACGAATGGTGGGCGTATGGGCTTCAATCGCACGATTCAGTCGTGCGAATAAGGTCTAGTCGTGCGACTGGGTGTGAGGCGGTTAAGATGTATGTGTGGATAAGTAAGGCGGTGCAGAGAGTTTAAAAGCATATTTCTATCTGCATCATCTCCATTACCATGTTCCCTTCACACCCAAACACCCCTGTTCTCACGAAATTGACTAAGGCAACTCCGTTTTGGTAAGTTTTGGAAGTCATGAATCAATCTTGATATGTTATAAGCTGTGTATATGATTGAATTTGATCCAATAGCACGTTTAAATCATTAATTTGGTCTGGTTCTTTTCTAAGTTAAAATTCGGGGATTCGGATCTGTGTTTTTGTGTAGTTTTTATGAAATAATGATCCAAAACCATTGTAAACGATGTGTATATGATCTGTTTTGAATATGACATGATTTTAATGGTTAAAACTCAAATTTTGAGTAAGTTTGGATCAAAAAACGTCAAGAACACAGCTGCTGATCCGTTTCAGACGAATGGGCTCAGTCGCATGCCTCAGTCGTGCGAATGAGAGTCTAGTCGTGCGACTGAGTGTGAATAAAGGTTCAGTCGTGCGACTGAGAACCCAGTCGCCTGGTTAGAAGACCGAAT
>BJCO01497466.1:0-13347 GCA_018326465.1 Flaveria floridana | reverse complement strand
GTCGCATAGGTGCTCATCCGCATGAGGTCCATTCGCATAGTGTTCATTCGCACGATTGAGAGTCCATTCGCACGATTGGGTGTTCATTTGCACTGGTGTTCATCCGCATAGGTCCAGTCGCATGATGTTCAGTCTCATGAAGGCCATGTGACTGAAGGGTGCCTATTTGCCCAAATAGGGTTGTTGTACCCGAGGAGGAACATAGTTAAAGTACTGACTTTCGGGGGAAAGTGCAGATGTAAGTTTTGACGAGAGGGTGTGGTGTGCCGATATAGAACGTCTATAATAGGCGTAGATCCAGTACCACGATACAGAAGGATATTGCATGTGGCAATGGTACACTTAAACTTTACCATAGGTACTGTGGCGAGGAGGTGCGATGCACCGTTATAGAAGGTCTATGATAGGCCTAGGTCCAGTACCACGATACAAAAAGGTAAGGTTTATGGGTGTAGGGAAAGAAAAGAGGTAAAGATGAAAGAGTAAGAAAGTTAAAGACGTCCAGTGAATGAATGAAAGTTAAAGAATGAACGAATGAAAGAAATGAACAGAAGAAACATAATTGTAGAGCATGAAAGGGATCCTTGTCACTCGACCTCCGTAATCATGGCTGAGTGTCGTGAAGAGGGTAAAGTCTGACAGGGTCTATACAGAAGCAAAAGATAACGAATGATGAAGATAATAATGAGATTATCTATGTGTGCGTATAATGTATGTTTGCGTGAAAGTAAAGAGACGGTTTTAATGAAAGTAAAGTATTTTATTTATAAAACTAGAACTCACTCAGCAACGCTGACTTTTTATGTGTTTCCAGTTGGAAGGTAGGGTTGCTGAGGATGGCACAAGGCGGCTACTCAGCTCTTTTTGGATGGCATTCTTTTGTATAATGTTTTTGCACAGTAATACAAAAAAACAATGTATTGTAACGAATATTGTATTAACTTGCAAAAGCATTTACAGTAAAATGAAAAGTTATTTCACAGTTTCCGCTGCATGATTTTAGTAAAGATTATACAATGATGTGTTTTAGGTGCGATGATGACCAACTGTAAGCATCCCGAGTACGGGGCCTTACAGAAGAACCATGTTGTCTGAATCTAAACTTGTCATCACCTTCTAGGCAGAGGCAGTTAACACTGCCTGCTATGTGTAGAATAGAGTTTTAGTAGTCAAGACTCATGGTAAGACTCCTTATGAACTGTGGTATAAAAGAAGACCTTACATTGGTTTTCTCAGATCATTCAGAAGTCCTTACACCATCTTGAATACCAAAGATCAAGTAGCCAAGTTTGCTGAGAAATAAGATGATGGACACTTTATTGGATACTCTTCCCAATCTAAGGCTTATAGAGTATACAATCTTAGAACTAGAGTAGTTAAAGAATTAACCAATGTGATCTTTAATGAGCACACTCCCTGTATGAAAGGTTCTGGTTCTGATTGGCTATTTGATCTTGATTTAGTTACCAACTGTTTTACCAAATCTTGTAAAGATGTTTCAGGATCTTCAGGTAATACATCAATAGAAGATCCTGACCCAAGATTTGAGTTAAGAAGACCAAGCAAGAATACTACTTCAGCTTCAGTTGTAACTAACCCTATAGGTGAAGTTCCTATCAGTACAACAATGACAAATCAAGCTGATACATCTGAAGTGCCTAAAAATTCTAGCTCAGAGGCACAAAACACAAATAAAGGAACTTTAAATGTAGGAGGACATGATAGTGGTGACAATAATCAAGAATTTTTTAATGCTGACAACCACTCCATTAAAGACAACATCAATGATGTCATACACTCATTGGATCAAGCTTCTCTTAATAAGTGCGCTGATGTGATGGGAGACACTTCATTGCCAGATCTAAACTTCTCAAATTTAGATCTGTCTAATTAACTTGCTATGATCCCTCAACTTACAATCCACAAGTCATACCCCACTACAAACATCATTGGATATGTTGACAAGGGGTGAGAACAAGAGGACAAAATCATGAAAAAAAATGGGGGGTGAGAACAAAAGGACATAATCATGACAAAAATGTTTGTCTATACTCTTGCTTCTTGTCCTAGATAGAGCTAAAGAAAGTTGATGAGGCTTTGAAGGATGGAAGTTGGGTTGAAGCAATGTAAGAGGAGCTACTTCATTTGGAGCCTATGTCCTCTTCCTCAAGGGTAGACTATCATAGGAACCAAATGGGTGTTTAGGAATAAGAAAGATGATAGAGGACTTGTCATCAAGAACAAGGTAAGACTGGTTATTCAAGGGTACTTACAAGAAGAAGGAGTTGATTACACAGATGTTTTTGCTCTAGTAGTAAGACTTGAAGCTGTTAGGATATTCCTGGATACCAACTTGATATCAAGTGTGCATTCATATATGGGGTGATTGATGAAGAGGTTTATGTCAAACAACCACCAGGCTTTGCAGACCCAAATCATCATGATGGGTTGCACCAAGCACCAAGGAAGTGGTATGAGACACTATTTTACTATAGATAGAACTCTCTTCATTAAAGGAACATGGAATGGCTTGATGCTGGTTCAAGTTTATGTAGATGACATTATCTTTGGGTCAACTAATCCAAGGCTCTATAAAGACTTTAAGAAGCTGTTGAAGAATATATTTGAAATGAGTGCCATGGGGGAACTCAATTTCTTTCTAGGAATTCAATTGAAGCAAGATAGCAATAGCATCTTCATAAATCAGTCAAAGTATGTATAGTACATACTTACAAGATTCAACATGACTGAATGTAAGGTTGCAAAGACACCCATAGCCAGAAACCACTCTATTAGACCTGATCTTGAGAGGGAGTGTGTTGATGAACATCTTTACAGGGCTATGATTGGGTCTCTCATGTACCTTACAGCCAGTAGGCCTGATATCATGTTTGCTACATGCATATGTGCAAGATATTAAGCTAACCCCAAGATGTCACACCTGGTTGCTATCAAAAGAATTCTTAGATATCTCAAAGTTGCCTAGGCTTTTAGTATCCAAAGAATTCTGAATTTAATCTGTATGCCTATACGGATAGTGACTATGGTGGCTGCAACATGACAGTAAAGTCCACATCTAGGGGATGTCAATTCCTTAATGGAAGGATAGTCTTATGGCAATGTATAAAACAATATTGTGTATCTGCATCAACTGCTGAGGCTGAATACATTGCTGCTGCAAGCTGCTATGCTCAAGTACTTTGGATTCAAAATCAGATGCTGGACTATGGATACGACTTCAAAGAGACTCCCATCCATATAGAAAACAACAGTGCTATCTCTATCATAGAGAATCATGTGCAGCACTTAAGGACAAAGCACATCAACATCAAGTATCATCTAATTAGAGATAATCATAAAAAAGGATTGATAAAACTAATCAATGTTAACACAAATGAATAATATGTTGATCTGTTCACAAAGGTTTTTGATAAACAGAGATTTAAATATCTTATATCAGCTATTAGGATAATTAATATTTAATAGATTTTCTTAAATAACTTAATCTATATTGTTTCTAAAAGAAAGTGTGTGTCCTAAGTTGTCTAATTTATCACCATATAAGCCCAGTTTATCTTTGGAGAAAATCTTTTTCAATTGATATTCCTTAGCATTTTGAAAATTACCAAGTGTATTTTCTTTCAGAAGACATTATCATTACCTTCGAAAGAATTTTAAATCTTTAAATCACATAACCACTTAAAAGAAATTTACCTTCAGAAGAAATGAAACATTTTCTTCCGAAGCCAAAACATGCTTCTAAGTACTTATATGTATTTGAATAACAACTTTCTTCCGAAAGCAATTATCTCTTGGAAGATTTATTCTCTTTAAGGATAAAGCTTTCAGCTCTTAGTATCTTCCGAAATCAAATACTCTTTGGAAGAGAAAATGATTCAAGTAATTTTTCTTCCGAAGCCATTTTTTTACTAAGCTTAGGAATATCTTCCGAAGTCAAAATTTAGCTTTGTGAAAAATTTCCGAAGACAAATTAGCTTCGGAAGAGTTTTCAACTTCCCAGAAAACTACCTTTTGGGGCACTTTCTCAGAGATGGGACCGACATTCGGACTTCAAAGTTTATCCTTTTACATTAACTTTGTCTCAAGTCCATTTCATATAAATATACCCAACGGTTCCCCCCTCTTTCACTATCTTCTTCATCTACAACTTTTCCAAACCTAAATTCCCACTCACCGCCTTTGTTCTTACCTTCCTTCCCCTCAAAGCTACCACCAATGGCCAACCTTGACCACAAAAAACCAACCAGATTTTTCTATGCAGCTTCATAGACAACACAATCAAGTTGCTCTGTTAAACTCTGAGAAAGATCCAAGTTTCTCAAAGGTTTATCGCTTTCTTTCTCTCTCACTACACACCTCCCTCACCATTGATCCTCCACTCTATGAGGATCAACTTTTGTACTTTTGAAGGACCTGCCAAGAGGTCACCATGGATGGGGAGAAGGCACTATCTACCATAGTGCAGGGGAGGACAATCTTCATCACTCCAGCTTCCATCAACTCTCATCTACAACTGGATGATGCAGAAGGTGAATTTTCCTTTCCAAAATCTACTGTAAACCACTCTTTTCAGTAGAGGGCTATGAAGGTGACTTTTCAGTCAGAATCTTTAAAAAGGGAAGGTTTCTCCTCAATGGAAATACATCCTCCATGTTATTATCCATAGCTTGTCTAACAAGCATGGAGGTTGGGACCAAATTCTAGAAGACCTCTCTTTCATAGTCCATAGGATGGTTCATGGGGTCAAGTTCAGGTACTCATAATTTGTGTACAATAATTTTCTTGCAAACTTGGACTCATTAGAATATTATATGTTCCCTAGATATGTTCATCACATTCTCAACTGTGAACTGGGCTCATAGTTGAGAGGAAAAGGTAATGTTCTAAAGTTAGGACAGATGAAGCCCGACATCTTTAAGACTATGAGAAAGCCAACTGTTGGTTTCTCTGGGGTAGAAACAGCCTGGGTCCTAAATATATTAGAGCTTATTGCTCAAGGTGACAACCTAGCAGCACTAGCTAGTGTTGAACCCACACCTTCCACTTTAAGACAACCCACACAACCATAAATAACCATCACCTACCCAAAGAAAATCCAAACAAACCCCTGCACAAGTTATTCAACTTGTGCAGGCCCCTATATCACCACCCATACAGGAGGAAGTAGACACTGGAGCTCCCACTTCTCCTAAGGAGCAAACACTCCCATCTCACAAATGATTAGTCATGAGGTTCCTTATGCTCTAACTGAAGAGCTCATCACCTAAGAAGCCTATATGCCTTCACTCAGGGTCTTAATACTCTAGTAAACAACCTTCAGGTGAAAGCTACCATCCCCAACCTCTAGATTTAAACCACCTAATTCCCAGCCTAGACTTCTATGATAATGAGGATATAGCTCTCAGTGAGTATCATGAATCTCTCTTCTCTTTTCCTGCTCAAAGAGAGATGAGTACTTCTATGTCACCCATATCTAGCCTACATCATCCACCCCCACTGAGGTGGATCTTCCTGAACCTGTTCAGGAGATCAATATGGAAGAGGCTCTCACTTCTGTAAGTGATTACATCATTAAGACCTTAACCATGACAACCCAGCCCATTGACACTTCAAAAGGGAAAACCAGCAGCCAAGAAAAACAACCTGGTGATAGGAAGAAGACTTAGGGCTAATTCTCTTATCCCCCAGTGATTCTTCTATTGAAGATGAGGGGAATCTCAAACTAAAGGTGCATAAACTGATAAAAACATATGCCCATTTAGTCTCCAAGTTCAGTCATTTAGAATCTCAAGTGACTAACCTGCAAAAAAGGGTCAATGATCAACAACTTAAGATTTCTGATGCCAAGGAACAACTAGCTATGAGATCCTTTAGAAGAACTCATCCAGGAACATAAGAACCTGAGTATGTAACAGCTTTCACCTCCAGCTCACCTATGCAAGTGGGTGATGCTACCAAAAAGGGGGAGGAAGATGTCACAATCACAGAACCTAGGAGATCTTCTCAGAGTATGGACATTAAGGAATAACCAACCTCCCTTGCAATTGGCCATACTCAGCAACCTCCTCAAGTTCACACTGATATGGGATCTTTTATACGAAGTCCTTTTATGGAGGGAATACCAAGGGCAATGTCAACCCCACCATATGGAGCTGCAAATAAATTTCAAAGGTGGTGGTATGATACTGATAGAAGAGTCCTAGTTCTACATAGATTTTACAGACAACAAGAGGTCTTCAATTTTCAGACCTTGAACTTTTATGATAGTCTTTCTCTAGTCAATATGCCACTAGCCAACCCAACTCAACATAGGCAGGCTGACATATTGGCTGAGAGAATTTAAGACAGGATTGTTGAAGAATTCAGAAAAGAATAAGACAACTGCAAACAGGTAATGTCATTGGTCAACTGGATGTTGAGGTAGAACCGAAGATTAGCTTCGAATGGGAAACCTTGACTGAAGGACCGGTGACAGAACCTATGAGCATTGTCATAGAAACAACTACTTCAATATTCTTTACCCTCAGTGAGGCACCAACTGGTGAAGGTGATTCATAACCTCTCTCTAGCCAGAGCTTGATTGCTGAACCAAGCAATGAAGGCCAAAGCTCTCTCCACCCTGAGTCACTAAGGCCTGTGAGTGAAAAAGAGAAGAGGAAAATGACCTTTGAGGAGATTGAGGAGGAGGAAAGAGAGAGGAAGAGGAAGCTAAGGGTGAGAGAGTTCAACTGGTTCATCTAGCTTCATGGAAGCTGCAATCAGGACAACCCCCAGACTAAATACTCAAGATTATAAGTTGAGGGCTGCTAGATTGAACTATTTGGGAACCAAGAACTACAACATTGATAAACTCATCTCTCTTCCCTTACAAGAGTTAAATAAACTGGCAAACTTAGAGCTGAGAGAGGAGGAGAAAGAAGCAGAGGATGCAGAATTGCTCCTTAAGGTTAAAAAAGAAAGAAGTAAAAAGAGGTTATACAAACATGCTCCTACTCTCTCCCCAGTTCATGAAAGCCCTAAGAGAGAGGTTGTGGCAACTGAACAACCTCAGGTTGACAAGGAGGCTGATAGACAAAATATGATCAACTACCTGAATACCATAGGTCTCTTTCAAGCATCTGTACTTCTTCCCCTCTCATATGAATACATTGAATTCAAGTACCTTAAGCAGCTAGAACAACAGTTCGTTAATGAACAAAAAGCTGCTAAGAGAAATATGAGGGAAGAAGCTGCAAAGTCAAGAGCCATCATCCAAAAGAGTTAAAAGAAGTCTGCTAATAGATAAAGGATGATGAGCTTTTTGAAGCTGTATGGATTCTACAGAAGGAGGCTTGGTCTAATGTCTCTATCCACTATGGATGAGCACATTACAGTGATCAAGCAGAAGATTAGAAAGGGAGAACTTGTGTACTTGCATTCTCCACCAAGCCAAACTCCTCCTGAGGTAGAGGTTAAGGTTGAACCAACACAAACAATATAACCTGGACCTTCAGCTGCATCTCAGCCAACCTCATCTTCTATTCCATAGTATGGTTCTACTCCTTCTTCTAAACTTGTGAGGGAAGATCCCAACTAAGAGAGGCACAACAGAACAACTTCATACTCAAGACCAGCCCTCTAAGTTAAACACTCCAAATAGGAAGAAAAGGATGGCCCTGAAGAGAGTATACAATAAGACAAAGGCATCCACTTCCAGACCTTAGGATGAGTCAGAGCATCCTGAGGAAGTGCAACAAGAGGTTTCTCAACAAACTCGTACTCAAGCACAAACTCTTATAGCTGGAAGACCCATCTTGTCTTGGACCTTTGCTACTAATCCAGACAGATGGTATGTCATCAGAGATCAAGGTGGTCAAGATGTCCATATCTGGCAGGACAGGCTTGATCTACCTCTACATGATATCCATGACATGAGAAGGTTCTATGAGAGTCTGAGGGATCCTAACCAAATGATGAAGAAGGGAATGGTCTTGATCATAATGAGGATTATCAACTGATGAACAACCTTCTTTGTTTTGGTAGCATCAGCCTAGGGGGAGTTTGTAAGATTTAACATAAATGCTGATGCAACCAAAGCAACCAAATGCTTCCGACATGCATGCACTCAGTACCAAGTAGAAGTTGATCTGGAAGTTTTATACTTAGAACAAGAATTATTCTAAGTAGAAAATATTTCAAAGCTAAACTTGCTCTAGAAGCTTTATACTCTGCATAAGAATTATTCCAAGTATAAAATCTTCCAAAGCCAAAGACCAAATCTTCTGAAGCCAAATACCAAATCTTCCGAAGCCAAAGACCAAATCTTCCGAAGCCAAAGATGAAGTCTTCCGTAGCTTCAAGGACAAAGTCTCCTGAAGCCAAATGAAGTGAAGACTGATTTCTTCCAAAGACAGAGGAAAACATGCTTTTCTCGGATGTACTTTTGCATAAAGCTAACCCACTTTCCACAATAACTCTAAAGACTTACCAACTTGCATAAGTTGGTGAAAAGGTCCATGCTTTTGTAACTGTACATTGAGGTCTTGAGTATGTAACTTTTTACTTTATGTACTTTTATCCTTTTTGTAATATATTAGGATGTGAGCTATGGCATGTCATAGTCACTAGTCAAAAGGCAATCTTTCTTTTGACTCTACATTAATTTGTTGTCTTTCAATGTTCCAACTGGCTTTCCAAGTATACCCGGTTGTAGGATGTAGTATAAAGTATCTCAGAGTCTTGTATTCTATGAACTTATGCATTGTAACTCTTATAAGAGAACTTGAGATTAATATACAACATTTTTGAAAATATATATATTGTTCTTGAGTTCTATGTCACTGTTACTTGTGCTCTTTGCATCTAGTTCTTAAATCCAGTTCCCTATTTGAACTGTTAAGTGTTTTAACACTCTTCTTATTATGAGACGGATTGTATTGACCATCCCTAACTGGTCTTGTAGAAAAGTATATCAATATGATACACGTTAGAACGATAAAAATATTGAAACTAATGGTGAAATATTTTTAAAAAAATAATATCGTGAGAGAAAGGTATGAACATTTAAAAAATGTTAAAATGACGTGTGACTTGCATGTGACTTAAATATGTGGATAATAATGGTTCCTAGAGTTCTCATGAAAAAAGCTAATTCTCAAAATAACCATATCCAATATATATATAAATGAGGGATCCTAAGAAAACAATATTGTTTTGTGAAAACTAGAGAATACCAATGAAACCAGTCATATAATGTATAAATTTTTTATCACCACCCTCTATATATGTGTGTATGTGTATATAGATAAGGGCATAAGTCAAATGAAAATCGTAACATAGTTTTACATATACATCATACATAGTTTATGTATACGTAACCATTTTTTATTCAGCATTTAAAAAATAATGTAAAAATAACGTGTGACTTGCATGTGACTTAAATGTGTGGCTAATATTGGTTTCTAGAGTTCTCATGAAAAAGCTAATTCTCAAAATAACCATATCCTATATATTTATATATATATAAAGGACGGATCGTAAGAAAACTACATTGTTTTATGAAAACTAGAGAAAATCAATAAAAACAGTCATATAATGCATAATTTTTTTATCACCACCCTTTATATATGTGTGTATGTGTATATAGATAAGGGTATGATTCAAATGAAAAACGTAACATAGTTTTATATATAAGTCACACATAGTTTACATATACGTAACCATTTTTCATTCGACATAGCGTTACATATACATAAGAATCTTCATTCTCGTATTTATGTTCAACATATATGTAACAAATACTTTAATAACCTTTAAACAATTAAATTAACAAAAAAGTTGTGAATTATGTTATTGTTTACCATGGTTTTCTTTGGTTTTCACATAAATATTGGTTTTCACAGAAACCTTCCCCCATATATATGTATATGTGTATATGTATATACGTGTTTTTTGTCTAGATGTCCTATATTAAATTGATTTTGAATGTTTGATACACAACATATGATACTTTAATATATGAAACATTTGATACATAATGTGATAATTTTTGGTTGATTGAGCGGTTTGTACAGTGATTTATTTCTGGATATTAAATAATATTTTTTTCGCATCATTTAAACTTAAAGGGTAGGTTTCATAGCTGCCCCTTTTGACATTTTGCTAGTGATCATTTTGTTAAGTCATAAGGGGAGGGGGTGTTTCAAAAACTTCCCCTTATTGATGTACATAAGGGGGGTTTCAAAAACCGCCCTTTATGCAACCACCTCATATGATAAAGACCTCCCCTTATGGTCATTTTACCCATCCCATTTTCTTTTTGTTGTACTAGTGTTACGACCACCTCCCATAATTAAAGTAGTGAGCCTACCACTCAACTAAATAATTTAGTGTTGGAATCTTGAAGACCTTTAATTTAGTAAGTTATCTCTATTTAAGTTTTTAAATCTTTTTGAGTCTTGGTGCTAATGTGTTGATTAGTGACCAAGTGTTCAGCTTTATGGTTATAAAATAAAGTTATAATTTAGATTATTCATATATGTTGTTTTAATTTAAAGTTTATTATTTTAGTTTTAAATATTATCAATAATATTTAATTAATTATATCTAGATCAAAACATATAACTTGATTTCACTTTTAGGGTTTATGAAGAAATATTACGAAAGAAAGTAATTCGAACTATTATTGTCAAGCGGTATTTTTAGAAAAAAATATTTAAAAAACCTATTTTTAGGATGTTTTTCAAACCTAAACCATCATTACCTTTTATGACCTTAATAAAAAGGATGCATTTTGGACCATTTCTTAATTTGTGCTTGTCATCCCTGCATTGAGGCCATGCAAATTAGGTGGCATATTAGATGACTGGTCCATGTCAACCCTATTATCATCCTTATCCATAATGAATATTTAGTGGTAACATAAGATGTTTTAGAGAAGCATGGTTTGACCAATATGAAAATTTGTTATAGTGTGAAGATGAATAAGACATTTTTCTTATGCGTTTAGTTATTCAAAAAATTATTATGGGAATCAAAGGAATATATTTGTGATAGACATGTTTAGTAATTGAAAAAAACTAATAGATCTATGCTTCATATTTGATTGTTGTTGAAGGCATGATAAAAAATATAAGATTAATTGATTCTAATTAACATAGACTTGCTATGGCAAGTAAGAGAATAAAATTTACAAGGAGTTTGTGGTTTGCTTTTTATTGGGTATCATGTATCGGTTTTAACCATTAAAGCTGTAACTTTTTATCAAAGTTTGAAACTTTTTGAGTTTTTAGTAGTGGAAGTTATTTTATATGATTTTAATTCATAATTAAATACCAAAAAAACAAGCATCTAGTTACATACTATTAAACACAATATTAACGCAACCATAGAGTGTGTAAAGTTGTACCTTTGACGAGCAAACCAAAACTTTATACCTTTGAAGCAATAACAGTCTCGCTAATTGACGTGATTCAAGAAAAGATCGAAACTTGCAACATTGCAATGCAATCAAGAGACGGGGGCAGGCGGCGGTGGTGACGGTAGTAGTTCGGTGATGGTTGGCCAAAGCAAGCGAGGTGGGGTGTTTGGATATGTGAGACGACCAAAGATTAGGGGATTAGGATTTCCCATAATCACTTATTTATAACCCTGTTATATAATATGACATCCGTTAATTTTCCGTTACCAAACTCCGTTAATTCCGTTAAGTGTTACATATACGTGTCGTAAGCACACACTAGTTGTCGTTGAACGTTGGTGACCTAATAATAATAATCAATGATGAACAATGATAATCTAATTAATAATATTGATTATTGGTTGTGATTATGTGATTTATGAGTTTATAGATTTTAAATATTTATTTTTTAAATTTTACGCGATAACGTGACTATGTGTTGTATGTATATTTTATGTGTTGTGTGACTTATTGTAAATGTTTATGATTATGATTATTGATTAATAATACTTGTGTTTTGTAGTTAAAATTTATTTAAAGTGTTAAAAAGGTTAGTTTTTATAAAATACAAATAAAAGGGTTAATCTTGTAAATTGTCATTAAACTAAACTTACCAAAATTGCAACTCTAAACCCCTCCCTAAACCCCCATTCGGCCGCAAACCATCCATACACCCTCATCCTTTGCGAAATCAAGCCATTAGGCTAAGAACAAATCGAATTCAAGTGTTGATCAAGTGTTACAAGTGGATTCCAAGTGTTAACCACCATTTAAACTCATCTAAAGGTAAGAACTGTGTTGTTTTTGGCAAATTTTGTGTTCTTGAGGAACCCCAATCCAAAAATTATGATGATGATATGAAATTGATGGTTATTCTATGTTAGTATTGTTGAATTGATGCTAGATTAGTTGTTAATTTCATGTATTGATGTGGATTTTGATGTTCTAGATCAAATTAGGTCAAAACTAGAAACTTTTGATTTGGGGAACTTTCAAGATCGATGAAATTGATGTTGTTTGATGATTGTATGATGTTAATTAGATGATATGGATGCTAGGTTACATTGATTGTGCAAGAAATTGATGAATTTGATGTGTTGTTCATAGGTTACTAATAATATTAACTTTATTTTGCTTAGAATGTTGAATTGTTGATGAATTGATGTTATGGATGTGTTTATGATGATGATTAGATGTTAGATTGTTGTTATGAACATTGGGAATTCAAGAATACATGTTATAGTTCATACATTACTAAAGATAGTAACTTTTTTATATGAAATTGATGAATCATGTTAATTAGGTGTTGTAGATCATATCTAGGTATGTTATGAACTAGATTAGGTATGAAATTGATGAAATTATGGTTGATTTGGATGCTAGATCACTTTTGGGGATTACTTTCCCAAAAGGGAAACTTTACTTTTGATGAACTTTAGATATGATGATTTGGACATGTTCTTGATGTTAGGATCATGCTAGAGTGTTTATTGAGGATGTCTAATGTGATAGAATGTGTTGATTGAGTTGCATGGATGCTTGGTTGATCATATATGGTGTAAAGATTTTGGTGATCATGTACGATGATGAATTATGATTAGTGATTAGGGAATCATGTTTGGGACTAGAAATTGATCATTGATGTGTATGTTGGATGGAATGAAATTGGTTAATGAATGTGATTATGATATTTGGTGGTATGATGAACTAAATAGTAAATATGGATAATGTAGTGTCACATGTGATCCATTTGTATGTTAACTATGTATGATGTATGCTAATGCTTGCTTAAATGAATTATCACCCATAATGTCACCAACGGGTCAAACGGGTCAACTGGGTCAAACGTGTCTGTTTTTCTGAAACCTTGAGTCCTTGGTTTGTAGAGT
>BJCO01497372.1:0-22349 GCA_018326465.1 Flaveria floridana | reverse complement strand
TGAACGAATGATAGACAGAGAATGAATAAAAGTTAAAGATAAAGAACGAATGAGAAAAGAAGATAATAATGATATTATCTATCTGCATGTACGTATGATGTGTGTTCATGTACGAAAGTATAGTATGTTTATGAAAGAAGTAAAGAACGGTTTTAACGAAAGGAAAGTATGTTTTAATATAAAACTAGAACTCACTCAGCAACGCTGACTTTGATGTGTTTCCAGTTGGCAGGTATGTTGCTGAGGATGGCACAGGGCGACTACTCAGTTGTTGAGGCTGGCATCCGTAATTTGACATGTCATTGTATTTTGAGATGAAAACAAATATTGTAATGTTATGAAATGACATGTTTTTAGTTATAAATAAAAGTTTTAAATTCCGCTGCAAAATAAATGTATGTTTTAAAATGTTTTATGTGCGATGAATGACCAACCGTAAGGTGCCCGGGAACGGGGCCTTACACTCCGGAAGCGTTTAAAATCCAAAACAGTGTAACATGTTTTAAAATGCGTAAACATACGCGCCCAAAAGTTATGCAAAAACAATCATAGGTATTCAACAACATAAATAAAATATTGTTTCATGACATGCAAACAACTTCATAATGTTGACCCGTGTTGGAGCATATATTGTCATATATAGTGTGTCCGTCGCTTGACGAATAGTCTAAGCTTAATGTATTACACCTGATATGTTGTAAACACATGAAACTAGGTCATTCACAGGAGCATATGTGAATGAGACTCAGTCGTATGACTGAGCCAGGCTAATGGACCAGTCGTGCGACTGAGAGATGCGATTAGGGCATTCGTAAGACTGAACCATAAGAATGGTCCAGTCGTACAATTGAACCATACGTATGGTCCAGTCATACGATTGAACCAGTCTTACGAATGCCCTAATCGTATGGTTCAATCGTACGACTGGACCATGCATATGGTTCAATCGTACGACTGGACCATTCTTATAGTTCAGTCTTACGAATGCCCTAATCGCATCTCTTAGTCGCACGACTGGTCAATTAGCCTGGCTCAGTCGTACGACTGAGTCTCATTCGCATATGCTCCTGTGAATGACCCGGCTTCATGTGTTTACAACATATCAGGTGTAATACATTAAGCCTAGACTATTCGTCAAGCGACGGACACACTATATATGACAATATATGCTCCAACAACCCGTGCAACGTGCTCCTAGGCAATAGAAACTCTTAACCTGAGAATAGCATACTAAACAAGTCAACACAATGGTTAGTGAATTCATGAGTTTGCGTTAAATAATAATCAGTGATAGTTATAAACACAAAAGCAGTGTATTGTAATAGATAGCTAGTCTATTCATAATTAGTAATAATCATAGTGATTTCATGTTTGAAGCTGACTGTGTTACGTTGGTTGCCTCCCGCCACGACTTACCAGGTCGTGGCAATGTTCATTAGGATAATATTGCACCCATCTAACCTCGAGTCACACAGATGTGCCTCGTCAGACCCAGTAGTACTACCCAAGATTTCCTGCTAAATAATTATTAACAAACCGAAAGTGTGAGAACTTTCCATGGTAATCAACACTATATTAAAACCATACACAACTCATAATAATAAAGCGTTTGTAAATACCAGTATGATATCTCCCCCAAAAGAGGTTATGTAAAAAGTGTGAGGCATGAACTCACGTTATGCGCGTAAAGGATACTTAAAGTTTAACTTGACAAGGACAAGTGGAAAGACAACCTTTAGAGGTTACCTAGAACACACAAGTACATGTACACAGAAATCCTAAAGAAATCCTAAGTGCTCTACAATCAAAGAACTCAAGGTTTTATAAAGACAACACACGTGTGACCCAGTTGACCCGTTGGTGACATATTAGTTGATATATAGTTTAATCATGTGTGATAACTTCACATACAAGAGTATCATACAAATTATCCATGCGTATCACATTGTCAACCCAAGTTCTACCTAGGTCATCATACCACATTAGATCATCATACAACTCATGCAAGTCCCTAACAACTAGCATGTTCAGTGTAACTATAACACAACTAATGCATCATACAAAGATCAAATCATGCACAACATATCCATATGACCCATAACTATGAATTCCCATAAACAGGCCAAAACAGATAACTAACCAATTAAACATTCATACAACCCAAACAACATATTCAACCATATTAGAAATCATCCATGAACATACTAGCATGATCCTAATGTCCCAAACATGATCAATTCCTCATATGTAAGAAATTGTACAAATAAAGTTTCATTTTTGGGGAAAGCACGTCCCAAATCCATCAAACACTCAATATATTCATGAATTCATTACTAATATACCAATTCAAGCTCATAACAACATCTAGACATGACCAACAATACCTAATCATCATAATCCATCAATCATCATGAACAAAAGTTTCCACTTTTGGCAAGGTATGAACTAGTCTACATCATGCATAGATTTCTTGCACCAAAATCATTATCTAATACTCATGAATCATTATTAAACACATTACATCACCAACTCATTACAATTTATCAATGTTCAACATCAAAAGTTTCTACTTTTGGCAAACCATGAACTACAACATTCATTCCAAAGTTTCTAGCATTCATATCAACAATATAGCACCTAATCATCATCATAAACACATCAACAACACCAATTCATGATCAAATCACCCTTTCATGCAAACTATTCTTAGTAACCTATGAACTACACATCAAAAACATAGTTTTCTTGCATAATAAACATAAACCAACATCAATCTAACCTAACTAACAACATAACATCATCAAACAATCAAGAATCAACATCCAAATCCTCATATTCAAACTAGGGTTTCGGCCCAAATGAGAAACCATGAAAAACATCAAAACTAACCTTAAATTCGTGGAAAGGAACAAGATTTGATGCTTCTATTGCCTTCTAACACTTGAAATCGATCCAATCCAAGGTTCAATTGCTTGTTTTTGGTCTAAATTCGCAAGGGAGAGGGGAAGGGATGGATGTCGCGGCCAAATGGGGGGTGGGGATTAGGGTTTGGGTTTTGTTTTAATTAAGATTTGATAATTACCCCTTAAACCCTTATGTTTTGTATTTTTATAATAACTAAGCTTTAAACTCTTTTTAAAAGTATTTTTAACTAAATTGTTAATCATATAAACTAATGATAACAAATATATATTTTATCTTTATGAAACACAAAACAAACGAATTAATACACACGTTTTCACATTACGCGATAAATTTCCCAAATAATATTTAAAACACACAAACACATAAGTATAACTTAATAATCATATAACCAGTTAAATTATCATCAGTTTAACATTATTAGTTATTATTAAGTCACCAACGTTAAACGAAAACTAGTGTGTGCTCACGACATGTGTACGTAAGACTTAACGGAACTAACGGAGTTTGGTAACAGAAAATTACCGGATGTTATAAATTCGATCTTATGAAACTTCAAACAAAACCATTTAAACATTCACCAAAAACAAATAAGTTTAAAGATTAATCATCTTAAAAAAGATTTTATTAAAATCTATAAAACTAAAAGAAAATTTTGAAGTCATCAACTCAGATCCGATAATCACACCTAGGCATGGGCAAAAAAACCGGTTCGGGAACCGGTTTGACCGAAAAACCCAAAACCGATTCCAAAGAAAAACCGGTATGGCCCAAACCAATCCCAAACCGACCTGAACCACCGGTTTGTTGTCGATTTATAAACCCCACCCTCAAAACCGGTTTATAAACCGGTTTGAAAAGTCAAAAACCGGTTAAACCGGTCCTACAACCGGTTTGTAAAAAACCGGTTTCAAAAAACCGGTCTGAATCGGTTTGACAGGTTTGAGTATCCAGTGTTTCAAACCGGTTTGTAACCAGAATAGGTTTGAAACAAAACCGGTTTGACCCCATGACATACAAACTGGTTCGGTTTTGAAACTGAACCGGTTTTAGTATATAAACCGGTTTGTACACCTCTAATCACACCTACCCACTGGACAACTACTGGCCCAGAACCAATCAATTTTTTCAAAATGGCCCATATATGCATAACTGGACCGCTGATGACACCTTTCTCGTTCAACCAGTGTGACCGTCCGATTCGAAACCCGACGTAACACTAAATGAAGACAAGTTTAATTGGCTTTGCGATTTGAATCACACCATAACGTAGCCATCGTAATATATATCTATACTACTATATAAAGTAAAACCTTAGGATACAAATGTAATTTTATAAAATAAATCAAGACACCTAATACAATTTCTTAAACATTAGGTACATGTGTTCTATGCAATCATACATGTTTTGCCCCTCATTTAATAAACTTGTTTAATATAATATTTAATAATGTGAGATTATTTAATTCATTAAATTATATATTATATTATTTACTAGTGTGTGAACCCGTGTTTTGTCGATAGTTGAAACAATTTATAACACTTGATTTTGATTAATTGTACATTAGTATTCAATTCGTAGATATGAACAAAAGTTATATTGACAACTTTGTTTTGAAAAAAAACATGTTGAAACGTTAATATAATTTAGCACATCACAACGATAATTTTAGATTTTATAACACATCATATTTTTATGATTAAAAAACAATATAAGATTCAGAAGCTTGAAGTAGTTTTGAGAGCTTATATATTTTTAGTTTGATGATTTGTATATTATTACACATCATTACTTATTACTAAAATTATTTCTATTTTGCAATTAACTATTATAATTACTTTAATTATTATTATTATTATTATTATTGTTGTTGTTGTTGTTGTTGTTGTTGTTGTTGTTGTTGTTGTTGTTGTTGTTGTTGTTATTATTATTATTCAATTTAATGAATTCATATGGATTAAAAAAATTAAATTAAAATTCACCATAATATTACCATTTTAACAATTAAAATTCACCATAATATTACCATTTTAACCCTATAGATGTCTTAAGGTAAAGATAAAATTATTATTTTAACATAGTAAAATGCTTTATAAATAGTATAGATAATATAAATATACATTATTACTTTCTATATGTTATATAAAAAGAATTGGCTCGCGTGATGCACATGTGCTACTGAGTCTCATTTCGACCAGCCTTAAATGCTTATTATATTATTATTATTATTATTTTTATATTATTATTATTATTATTATTATTATTATTATTATTATTATGTAAATATTTAGTAAATAGTTTTTAGTTAATAATATAATATTTAATTAAAATAGTAAAAAATATAAATATAATATTAAAAATATAATGTTAATTTAAATTATTATAAATAAAGTAATACTTAATATAGTCAATTTAATCATATGCATTAACTCATGTATTAATTAGAATAACTTTATTAAATGAGGACAATTTAGGAACACTTGCATAGAACACTATACCATATGCTTAAATAGTTGTTCTAGCTGTTTTACAAAAATAGCAAATTACCAATCTGCCCATGAGTTTTGTGTTATAAGTAGTATAGGTAATACTTTAAATTTATTAATAAGTATAATCTTATTTAAAAACTTAGCTATATAATTACTAATAATAATAATAATAATAATAATAATAATAATAATAATAATAGTAATAGTAGTAGTAATAATAATATTTATTTATAAATAAGTATTATCTTATGTGAATATTAAACTAAAAATTTACTAAATACTTTTAAAATGATGTTAATAATAATAATAATTTATATCTATATTATGTATACTATTAAGAAAAAACATTTGATGAGGAAACACTTGTAATTTACTTAAAATTTAAGAAATCTAATATGAATTTTTAAAAATAAGATACAAGTACTATATATAAGAGTTTCTAATTTGTCCATATTTAATAAATTTCTTTTAATTAATATATTATTTAATATGTAATTATTTTAAATATTATCTTATTTATAATATTTTAAATTAAAATTAAAATATATACATTTATTATTTTTTTTTCAACTTTTATAACCTTGCTGCACAGGAGAGTCACACCCAAATATAATAAACTTTTTTGAATGTTATGTTAATATATTTGGTAGAGTACTACGTGCATGCGGAGTTGTACGTTTTGAAGGAAGTTATATTCTATTGTTCTTCAGATCGGGAGTACTGACATAAACTTCATCTCGCAGGTCTGTCATTTAGACCGCCGTGCGTTTCTCCGGCGGCCAAATCCCGGCGAATCTCCGACTTACAGGTACAAAACGTTTTCATACTCGTAATGTTCATTCTTGTTTAACCTAGATGTTCGATTCGATTTATTGAAGCCGCCTAGAAGCTTTAAAATTAGAACCACAAAAGAGGATTTGTGTATGGAATTTCAATTAGAAGCATCCTACAATCTTCTAATTGAATCGTTGTTTGAATTTGCAAACTGTTGAAAACTGAGATTCGTAACGATTATTTTACAATCTTCAATAGTGTATTCACGAGTTCCACATAGGAGATGGTTTCTTCTAGACTTGGCTGAACCAGATCTGTCGTTTATCTAATTTTATTAGTAATTAGGGATACGATCACTACTCCAGACCTCCAGTGTCAAAATATAGAGATACATTGTGAATTGTGATTTTGGATGTTGAACATGCATCTTTAAACTTCTAAAGTGGTATCAATCAAATGTTTCAGAGACATTACTAACTACATTCATCTAAACCATAAATAGAATAGTTTTGGTGCTAGTTTGCATCTAAGATGTTCTCTTGAAAGATTGTTTCAGTTTCGTATGGTTATGTTATTATAGGGACAAATCAATATTTAGAAATGGCTATTCCACAAGAGAGGTGGTGTGTTGTCACCGGGGGAAGAGGCTTTGCTGCACGCCATTTAGTTGATATGCTCATCAGGTATGAAATATACTCGGTTAGGATCACTGATTTGGGTCCTGATATCAACCTGGAACCCTATGAGGAGAAGGGAAACCTTGGTCAAGCTTTACGATTAGGTCGTGCTCAATACGTATCTATGGATCTCCGTGACAAATCTCAAGTGCTCAAAGGTAAGTTTACAATTTTGTAATTCAGATTTGTTTCTTTTTTCTGCATGTTAACCTTTTTACCTTAGCCACTTTTACTTTTATCATTGTTAAAGATAAATTATGATAACTAGAACTTTTGTCATCATATTGTAATAAGATGCATGAAAATAAAAAGGAGCAATGTTTCTATACGTTTCTGAAAGATCTACTGAGTTTGTATAACACTCCATTCTTCACACATATTATTGTTAATTCTTAGTCATAATAATGTGATGTTACTTGTTGCCCATGTTGAACACGAACATGCTTGGTTCAAAGTTTATCCTTTGCTACTAACATATTACTGAGGGGTCTTATTGTGGTGAAGTGAGTAGGCATACAAGATGCTATTAAGGAAAAGAGATGTCACAACCTCTTATGTGGCTGTAAAAACATGGAGAACATAGATAAAAGAAGTACAAACAAAATAAGGAAGAAAACTAGGGTTAAAGCATATAAAAGGTTGTTCAAGAATTACGATCAACAATGAGATTTCTTCTTTTTGTTCTTATTTTCTGGGAATGGGATTCAAAAGAAAAGGGGAATGAAATTTCTATATGGATGGAGGCAGTATTAAAAATTAAATGGAGTATAGGTGTGTAGTCATTGCTTCTCATATTTGACTTAAAATTTTATGTGCTTTTTCTGTTATTGCAGCTTGTGAAGGGGCTGAAGTTGTTTTTCATATGGCTGCACCGGATTCATCCATTAATAACTACAACCTGCATTGTGCAGTCAACGTGCAAGGTAAAACAAATGATGCTAAACATACTTCAGTCAAGGCCAAACTGCAAGAAATCGAAATAGACCTTACTCTTTTTTTCCATATTTTAGCAACACTACTACTTCGGTGCAAAATAGACATCAACTTACGATTTATTACTTGTTAGATTATTAGGCTAGTTGTCATTAGGGTTAGGTCCATTAGCTTACCCACTAAGATAGGGTATCATATCTTGTCTATGTACACCGGTAGATTGTTACATACTAGGTATCACACTAAAATATCTCTTTTCACTTTTATATGGTATCACAACCAAGTCATTGCTAAACCCTAGCTGCCACCATAAGCCAGATATAACCAATACTGATGAGTTACGACTTGCATTTCTTAATGCTAGCAGCCGCATACAATATGCATCCATAACCGCCCTTTGAAACCCTATATGCCACCACATGCCACTCACTCATAATAGCCGCTAGAAACCCTGGCCGCCAGCTTGTTTTTAATTGCACGGATCAGGAGAACACAATGCGCGATGCGTAAGATGCGGTGATGAGACCGCATCAATGTAGTTCATGCGACTGATGCTGTTCGATATGACCCATTATGCGGTTGACTAGTATTTGAACAAAGTAGACCATTGTTTGCTATGGTTGTGAGTTTCTACAAATATAATTGAATAAATGGGACCATCGATCGAGCAAATTTGACCATCGATTGAGCAATGGTTTGAGTATTTGAAAAAATTAGAGCATTGATTACCAATTGTGACCAGTGATGATGAAAATATCTTATTTTTTAGTGTTTAATAGTTAAGATCTAAAATATTATCTATAAATAATTTGTTAGTTTTGTTTTATAACAAATGCCTCACATATGTCTGTGATGTGCATGCATTACGCATTGTGCATCATGCATTGGCTTTTGGGATCAACATGCATGGGAGCGCCCCACGCTTATTAAAATGCATGCTTAACTTATCTTAAAATACGTTTTTTAGTTCTAAAACCCGATGGTGACCATGGTTGTAAAAATCGCTAGATGCTAGTCCGGCGGTGGGGTACCAACTAGCAATTAGGTGGGACTAATCAAGATTAATCGGATTGGGATTTTTGTAAGTAATTTTCAGTTATATATATATGTGTGTGTTATATATATATAGGGGAGAGATCCAATGAAAACCATGTTTTATTAGAAAACTAAGAAAACCACTAATCCACCATTGATGTGTGTAATCTATGGTTGAGATCACACAATGGTAAGATTGTAAATAAATGGTAGTTAAAGGATTTATTGATAAGGTTGTAAGGGTATAATAGGTAAAACATATTTACAAATATATGGAAATTTTCATTTTTAGTTATTCTAATCCCTAAATTCTCTCCCTTTCTCTCTCACCTCTCTCAATTTTTAAAATTAGATGAATGTATTTTTAAAAAGATTTACGTATGAACCTCAACATTCAATAGACCTAAATGTTTTATCAACTTGGTAGTTGTGATAACTAAGATACATACAAGTATCACTACCTTTACATAATATAACTCTTAACTTGCGTACTATACATATGTGACAGCGGTGTTACATATATGTAACACGAGTGTTACGTATATATACGAGTAGTCTTACGTATATGTAACAACGATACAAAATGTTCGTCTTTTTCAGTTTGTTTTTCTTGGCCCAGATACCATTTTTGCATCTTGTTGATCTTCATCTTCATAGCTATCAAACTTACATATACGTATATGTAACACATGCTAGTTAGGTTTAAGTGATGTTAAACCATACTTTACATATGTAACTATGAGTTACGTATACGTATCCCATCGTTTTACATCTTTTTGTTGTTGATGTTGTTCTTCCTATGACCTACTTACATATATGTAACTTCAGTTGCAAACCCCAAATCAAGAAAACTAGATGACCCGGTTACATATACGTAACTCAGATTCAAGTTACATATACGTATGCAATCATCGTCCTTTTCTTAAAATGAATAAGATGGAGCAGCATCAGAAAATTGATGCTAGACACGTATACGTATTCAAATCGTCGTTTTCCTCAAATCATCATTGTTTTCTTCATAACGTTGTCCTTTCTTCAATTCAAACTTCAAACCTAACCCAAGTTCTATTTTGCATAAGTTCTTGTAACCCATATCCTCATTCACAACAACAACGTAGAGGGTGGTTTTTGCGATGGCGTGGTGGCTGTGACGTCGTTGTGTCGTGCGATGGTGATTGTATAGTGGATGGTTGGGCGCATAGTTACCTAATTCGCGGTACGCTCCGGTACGGGTACGAGGTACGGGTACGTAATTCGCTAGATGTGTTGTATTCGGTACGGTGGGGGGTAGGTTCATTTCGGTACGAATCGGTACGATGTACCATGGTGTTCGGTACGGTGTGCCAAAATATAAACATAAATAACCAAATTCATTAATAATAAAATAACCAAATAACCAAATACCAAAACATGAAATTCAAAATAAAAAAACATAAACTAAAAATCCTAATCTAGCCTTTGTCTCTTTCCTTTACCAATTTCAACACACTCATCACTAAGATCTTCCCGAGCCATATCCTCTAATCTTGCACTTGAACCTTCTATATAAGCGTTTTTGGGATTGATGTCCCACTTTTTGTTAGGGCCAGATTTATAAGACTCGGATCAACATGATTAGAGTCTAATGTTTGAGTGAATAAACACAAGCTTATCCGCTTTTTTGCAATTGAGACGATTCCGCTTTACATTATGAATATAGGAGTACGTACTCCAATTTATTTCTACCGACGAGCTGCTAATTGGTTGGGATAGTACTTTCTTTGATACTTCCGCCAACTCAAGAGTCTCTGATCCATAAGTAGCCCACCAATCAATTACATCCATTGTAACAACATCGGCTTGTGTTGCGGCTATAGAGGAAATTCCTTTTTTCATATGAAACGTAGCAAATTGTTCTCTTAAGACCTTTTGTTCATTTTCATCTTCCTCTATTCTTTGAAAAGCTTCCATAAGACTAACTACAACTTCTTTGTCATTGTTAGGAGCTTTTCTTTCAACTCCACCCGGTGTGATCATTTCAAGATAGTATTTATCATAAAACTTTGGGTTCAAAGCAAACCCCAAACAATGAAGTGGAATGGTCATTTTCTCCCACCTAGCAACAACAATTGCTTGAATTTGAGGAAAATCACTTGAGAATTTGTTATCCCTCATGGCATCTTTGATTTCACCATCCATATTGTCCATTCTTTCATAAATTTCTCCTATTTTGGGACCTTCACTATCACAAAACCTTATTAACAGAAAGATGGGTTTTGTAATAGCCAATATGTTTTCAACATCTTCCCAAAAGTCATCATCTTTAATTGTATCCGCGACTTTTTCCCAACTATTCTAGTGTTTTCATCCCCACCTTTGACCCATTCCCTCTAAAAAAGGCTAAGGCGTGTGTGTGATTAAGGAAGTACTTTACAATAGTCTTGCCTTTTTTGTATGTGTCACTTAACAAAAAAAATGGTTCGCCAAGTCTTTAAAAATAAGATTTAAAGTGTGAACACAACAAGGCGACAAAATACGTGTTTGTATACCTTCTCAATTTCTTTCCCGGCCGCTTTGCAATTCGTCGCATTGTCCGTTACAACTTGTAAAACATTGCTTGGTCCAATGCTTTCAATCGTTCCAAGAAGAAACTTAGCAATAGCTCCACCTGTTTTCTCCACCCCTAAAAAGTCCTTCGCGTACATAAACATGGCACCACGCGAGTTGACCTCAAGAACATTGATAAGTGGACAATGCCTAACATTAGCCCACCAATCCGAAACTATTGAGACTCCTTGAGTATACCATGTGTCTTTGATCGGTGCTAGGTCCTTATCAACATCACGTGCACATTCGTCAAGTAGCACGGTTCTCGCCTTTTCACATGACGGAGGTTTGTATCCATTCAGTGCATGTTTGATAGCACTGATCATTTCAATGAATTGTGGGTTGTGTAGTACATTGAACGGGATCCCGTTTGCACACAATCCTCAAAGGATCTTCAAGTCCACCGCGTTTCTCTCCAATATGCCAAAAGATTCTTCTATGCTTTTTTTGGAAGATACATTTTTGGAGAGAACCGAATTCTTCAAATACTTTAAAACCCCACTCTCCTCGTCTTTTTTAACCTTTTTCAAAAGCCTGTCAAACAGTGCTCGGTCTTTGAGTACGGCTTTACATCTTTTAACCTCAGATTTTTGACCCACTGCAGCCCCAAAAAATGAACATGGATTCGGGTGTAAGTGCTTGTATAGGTGGCTTTACAATGATTGCAGGTCCACCGTTTACTACCTCCAGGATTCTTAGAGTTGCCTGTTAAAAACAAAACATTAGTAATGCTGGTTAGCTGTTTGAGGACATTAGTAATTTTAAAAATAGAACATTAGAGTTATCTGCACCAAGGAATGTTACTTCATCAATAAGACGCTTATTTGGATCGTTTTCTTCCCTTAGTTTTTCTGTTTGAGGACTTGCTCCTGCTTGACTTGAAGCTGTTGCAAAAGTCTGTTGAACATCACCATCATCGACATCAATGAAACCTTGTGTTTCACTTATATGGGTCTCACTATCATCTCCTTGAGTATTCACTTTCTTACAGAAAGCCATTTAGAAACAGAGTAGTAGTAAGTTACAAAATACAAACAAGCGAATTAGATTTTGGGTTTGAATCAATGTGAAAATTGAACAAGCATGGTACATATTTATAGTCGTTCATTGTAATTGTAAGCAATTGCAATTAATGTGAAAATTGACCGATTACCGATTTTAACCACCGATTACTTGAAATCGCCTAGGTCACCATCCGACTAGCGATTAATCACTAATTAATTGGCCACCTAGGCCATTTTTTTACAATACTCATGGTGACTATGGGTCTGATTCTATATTAAACGTCAACATTTTGTTCGTGTTCTTGAATTTCTACATTAAGAGTCATAAAAGGAAGAAGACGCCCCTCCTTTCGAGGTCGTGTGAATATATATGTAACAAGCTTGGTGTATTTGATATACACCCTTTGAAGTTTTATTATTATTTTTTTTGGGTTTGCGGGGGGGGGGGGGGGGGGGGGGGGGGGCGTTAGAATATGCTTGGGTTAGCCATCTTTAAGGTTAGACCCATTAGATTTGCACTTCAGGACTCTTGTATTCTGTCCATTTACACCGGTAGATATACACTAAAATATCTCTTTTCACCTTTACATTACCAACTTTAGGAATCAATCTCAATATAACTGACTTTACCTATACATGGATAATGTGTTACTGGTTGGTGCCAGGTTGGCCACTACTTTATGTTAGGAATCAAGCGGCGCAGCGGAATCAACACACGAGCACGCACAAACGATTATCACGTAGAAGAAACAGAAAATAAATGACACAAGGATTTAACGTGGTTCGGTCGGTGTGAACTACGTCCACGGGTTGCAACTAGGGTTTTCTTTATTTGTAAAGTACAATGATTACAAATACATGACAGGATATATATAAAGACTAATTAGAGTTAACAACTTAATAAATAAGAAAACTAAACATGAGCCCAAGCCCAAAGTCTTCAAAAAACCAAATCTTTAGATATCATATATGCAAGAAATACCTGTGTAAATAACTGAAAAATCAGTTGTTTACAAGTTAAACAATAATATTTTTCTGTCACTTTTATCTAATTTAACTACCACATGTCACAGCTGCAAATACACTAAAATGACAAAATACGATCCCCCGCCACGACATGCTTTTTGGTTGAACTGTAACTTGGATGCTGAAACATAAAAGACGTTTGTTTCTATTTAGCACATAAATCCAAAGTTCATTGCTAACACCGGGAAAATGTGTAAAATACGTTTCTATCTTTTGTAGTTTGTCCTTCAGTTAATATCTAAATATAGATCCTTTGATGAGTGGTTAAAGTTTTGACAGCTTTATACCAACCTTTTCTTTTTCCAGCTTATGCAATCTGAATTTCAATATTTGGACCTACAGGCACCAAGAATGTAATCGAGGCTTGTACTAAACACAACGTGAAGAGGCTTATCTACACTAGTTCCCCTAGTGTGGTTTTTGATGGTATTCATGGAATATACAACGGAGATGAATCATTACCATATCCTTCTAAGGTGTTGTGTTCATTAAAGTTTTTAAACATACGTTTAGCACATAATTATTTCATCTATCTAGTAACTTATGCAGTGATATGTATTTTATTATTCCAGCACAATGATTCATATTCTGAAACTAAAGCTGAGGGTGAGGCACTGGTTATCAAGGCTAATGGCGTCAATGGGCTTTTAACATGTTGCATTCGTCCTAGCAGCATTTTTGGTCCTGGCGATAAGTTGCTTGTTCCATCATTAGTTGCTGCAGCTAGGGCAGGGAAGTCAAAGGTACAATTAATATGATGTTTAAAATGTGAAACTATATTGCAAGCATATATCTTTTAGGGGATGGTATACTGGTTATTCAGTTGTTGTGTTTTCAAGTTTGCGGATTGTCAACTCTAGTGTGTGGATCAATATATTTTCAAGATTGGATTAGGAGAACCGGAAAGAAATTTTTTTTGGGAGAGTTTAGATCAACTTATGTGGTACCTTGGGAAGAAAAAATTTGCATTGGAGGTGATTTTAACAAGCATATTGGTAAAATTAATGACCACTTCCCTTTGGTGCATGGAGGCTATGGGTATGGTCTTAGGAATGATGGTGGTAGGGAACTTCTTAACTTTGCATTGGCGCATGACCTAGGCGTTATACATTCGTTTTTTAAGAAAATAGACTCGTATTTAATCACGTTTAGCAGCGGCGGGAGACACAACAGATAGACTATTTGCTTATAAGAAGAGAAGACCGTACTTCATGGAAGGACTGTAAGGTAATCCCGGACGAGACAGTAGCGACTCAATATCATATGTTGATGGCGGATCTACACTTGAAGAGAGCAATTGTCGAAGCACGAAAGAGAAGTAGACCTACGATCAGATGGGGACAACTGAAAGACGAGAAGATTATCATCTTTAGATATAAGGTCATACCAATGACCCAAACTAGGGCAGTGGAAGACGCAAACCAAAAGTGGGAGGGCATGGCCACTAGAGTCATACACGCAGCTACAGAAACGCTTGGAGTTACAACAGGTAGGACAATCGGTCATAAGGAATCCTGGTGGTGGAATGAAGACGTACAAGAGAGAATAAGAATTAAACAACAAAGCTTTAGAGAGCTTTTACGTTGTAATGATGAGGAAGAACGAACACAACTAAAAGATAATTACAAGAAAGCCAAACGAGAGGCGAAAAAGTCAGTGTCAGATGTGAAGAACATAGCTTATGAGAGGATGTACAAGAGGCTAGAGACGAAAGAAGGAGAACGTGACATGTTTAAGATTGCCAAAGCTAGAGAACGTAGAAGACAGGACTTGGGAATGATGAAGTTTATAAAGGCTGAGGATGGAAAGGTCTTGGTGAAGGAGATGGACATCAATGTAAGATGGAAAGCTTATTTCCATAACCTCTTCAACGTAATGAACCCTAATCAACAAACAGAGATCGATCAAACAACACGAACAACATAACAAAATAAGTGTTATTGTAGAAACATCACAATCGAGAAAGTTACGCGAGCTCTTAAGAAAATGGGAAGGGCAAAGGCGGTGGGGCCAGACAACATACCGATTGAAGTGTGGAAGTGCCTGGAGAAGAAGGACTGCAATGGTTAACAAAGCTATTCAACATTATCCTCAAGACAATGAAGATGCCTGATCAGTGGAGGAGCAGTGTTATAGTCCCCATATACAAGAAAAAAGGAGATGCTCAGTGTTGCACAAATTACAGGGGAATAAAGCTCTTGAGCCATACGATGAAACTATGGGAAAAAGTTATAGACACGAGAATCAGACGTGAAACTCACATAGCGATAAACCAATTTGGATTCATGCCAGGGCGCTGTACAACAAAAGCCATACACGTCATAAGGAGGGTAATGGAGAAATATAGAGAAAAGAAGAGGGACCTTCATATGGTCTTCATTGACCTAGAAAAAGCCTATGACAGTGTACCGCGACAACTCATTTGGAAAAGTCTACGGGATAGAAGGGTAACAGAGAGATATATCAAGATAATCAAGGATATGTATGAAGGGGCAAAAACGTGTGTGCGAGCTCCAGTCAGAGACACAGAATTCTTTCCAGTGGAAGTGGGACTCCACTAAGGATCAGCATTAAGTCCATTTCTCTTCACAGTAGTGTTGGATGAGATAAACAAACAAACAAACAAACATACCCAGTGTATCCTGCTGAAAAGCAGGGTCTGAGAAGGGTATGGGGTGGCAAGTCTTTCCTCTATCTAGAGAGATAGTGTTGGATGAGATGGCCAAGTTTATTCAGGAGCCGGTCCCGTGGTGCATGCTGTTTGCAGACGATATTGTGCTAATATCAGAATCTAAAAGGGCACTGAACGAGAAGTTAGAACAGTGGAGAGCGGCACTAGAGAGCAAAGGCTTAAGGATAAGCCGCTCTAAGACGGAATACATGCACTGTAACTTCAGTGGAGCGAATGAAGAGGACACCCAAATTACTATTCAGGGCCTGGCGGTCCCACAAACGTCTAGCTTCAAATATCTAGGCTCGTACATCCAGGAAGACGGAGAGATACACAGTGATGTAGTCCATCGTGTTCAGGCAGGATGGTGCAAGTGGAAAGCAGCATCAGAGATCTTATGTGATAAGAGGTTCCCAGCTCGACTAAAGGGAAAACTATATAGAGTGGTAGTTCGTCCGGCTATGTTATCGGAACAAAGTGCTGGGCCATGAAGAAATTGCACGAGAGACAAATAGAGGTCGCAGAAATGCGAATGCTAAGGTGGATGTGTGGACACACGAGGCTGGATCGGATAAGGAACGACGTCTTCCGGCAGAGGCTACATGTGGCTTGTATCACGAACAAAATAGAAGAGAGAAGATTGAGATGGTTTGGCACGATAAGAGGAGACAGATATCAGCACCAGTTAGAGCAGTAGAGCGTATCATCTTAGATGGTAAGAGGAGTAGAGGAAGACCTAAGTTGACCTGGGATGAGATGATTAGCCGGGATATGATAGAGTTGCACCTCTTCGAGCATATGGTCGAGGATAGGAGTGAGTGGAGGTGTAGAATTGAAGTTAGGGACTACTAGTGGGCCTTGATGCGATAGTTCGCACGTGGTGTGTAGGGCGACGTTATTTGTCCAATGTAGGTGAAACCTTTTAGTGCTAACTGCCCTATTAGTATTGTTAATATCGTAGTAAAATTTATCTGTCTTTTTCCTTGACTAATATCTAAGTAGTAAAATTTATCGGCCTCAAACTTGTTTCAATGATGTGGTATTTGCTTTTGTGACGTATACTTAATTGCTTATGTGAGGTATGCATTATTATTCTGATTGTTATGAGTGATTGTTATGAGTATGCTAATGCTTATGTAATGTATGTGATGTATGCAATATAATCGGGTTATTTTATTTATGGACATGCATATGCATATACAAAACTCTATTGTGATATATGCTTATGTGATATATGCACTATAATTTGGCTGTTATTGTTGTTGAGCCGGGGGTCTCTTTAAAAGCGGTTTCTCTGTCTCCCAAGATAGAGGAAAGACTGGCCACCACCTACCCCTCCGAGATCCTACTCTCAGTGGGACATACCGGGTATGTTTGTTTGTTTTGTTTGTTTAGTTATCGAATCAATTTAGGGTCAAGTAATCAATTTACGAATAGCTGCCACAAAATTGGTTATTCAAGGGAAATACTATATTGCCCCTTTTAGCCCTTAAGACTTACAATCCTTACTGTTAATTATTTAACTAAAGAAAAATTGCCAAACACTCGAACCACTTGATTAACAGATCTTCATAATTTCAAAGAGTAGAAGCACATCCAAACACCTTCTCTTGCAAGCTTGTAGCCCATGTTGTTACTGCTGATTATCTGGTTGTAGTTGTTCCATTTCACATGGTTACTTCTAATGCTCCCTTGGCACCATCTTTATAACTGAGTTGGCATAATCGGACTAGATTTTAAATTCACACTTTGCTTTTGATTTCTGTATGACAGTTTATTATTGGGGATGGCACAAACATGTATGATTTCACTTATGTTGAGAATGTTGCACATGCTCATGTGTGTGCTGAAAGAGCTCTAGCATCAGATGGGTCTGCTTCAAAGAAAGCTGCAGGCGAGGTAATTTAAGCCTCATCTATGATCCTATGATATTAACATATTCATAGCTTTATGTGTGTGATGCACACAAGCTGTACATAATTTTTTTCCCTTGTAATGTCAATCAGCATAATTAATCGAATATCACGCGTTTAAGGTTGAAAATTAATTATTTGCTTCGACGGTCCACTGAAAATAGGCTAATTTAGAAAACAAATTTCAAGCTTTGGCATTATAAACTAAAGTTCATAATTTGTCCATAATTTGTGGAGATTTATGTGAGAATATGCTCTTTTGTTTGTAAGGTTCTTCCTTTTTCCTTTAAATATAACACCTCTAATAGCATTATGTATTTTGTTTGATGTTTCTGAAACAGAGGAAACTGTTTGTTCTTTTTCCTTCAATTTTTTTTTGGTGTTTGCGATGTTGTGTTTTGGTGGCGTAAATTCTGCATAATTGCAGAAAGAGGATCCTAATGGTTGCTAATTTTCACATAAATATATGAAAATGTTTACATGAGGAAAATATACGTAGTTTTAATGGGTTCTGTTTTTCTACTTGGAAAGTTTACTATTCTAAGTTGTTTTTCCAGGCTTACTTTATAACCAATATGGAGCCGATCAAGTTTTGGGAGTTTATGTCACTTATTCTTGTTGGCCTTGGCTATGAAAGGTATTCCTTTTTGTTCCTTAATTTGTCGCTGCACACCTAGTAAACTCACAATTGTCTATCTATTTTGTACCTTTAAGATCAAGAGTATTTTAAGTTTAAATATAGATCAATAATTAGTATTCTTTTTAACATGGTACACACGTGCTACCGAGATAGTACCCACTCATCCTACTCTACATCCACATCATCTCTTACTGTTCATGATACATATTAATTATCAGAAAATTATCAGCAAATCCCACCTAAACTTATCGTTACAAGTTTGATTGGTTCGTAATTTTGATTAATCTATAATTACCGGACTTCAAATTATAAATGATTATATGACGACAAATCCTTCAAGACAAGTCATCTATTACGTGATGTGTATTGATAATGACAAACTTGTTAAAACAAAACTCCTTTCGTGATCAGAAAGAGTTTTTAGATGACTTTGTATAACCAGGATGTTAAAGTAAAAATGAAAAACACTTAGGGAGGAGAGGGGTAGAAAAAGACAGATGTCATAAAAATATGGATGGGATGGCAGAGTGTAAATTCATGAAGTAGAAAGCATTAAAATGTATACAATAGGTAGTATAATTTAGGCACTTTATCTTTATTTCTGATTTTATGTAGTTTGCAGGCCAAGAATCAAGATTCCTGCCTATGTCATGATGCCTATAGCCCATATGGTGGAGAGCATTTACAACATCTTAGCTCCATATGGCATGAAGGTCCCACAGTTGACCCCTTCAAGAATTCGACTTTTGACTTGCAACCGAACATTCAGTTCTGCAAAAGCAAATGATCGCCTTGGCTATTCACCAATCGTGCCCCTTCAGGTTCTTTCATATTTCATTACTAGCGTTGGATTTAATATACATGATTTATAGGTGGCCTTTGGTTTACACTTGGGAATCACTAAGGATATGGGTTTGTTTATTAAATAACAATATAATAAGATGGAATGAGAATGGGTATAGGTTTCAACCCTACCCTTTAGGCGAGTTTGGAGGAACCCATTTGATGGGTATCAACTCCATCCCTTCAAATCCGTACACTCAAATTCAGACCTTCAAACAATACGCGACCTTAACCTAATTTCTAACAGTTAAGCCAGCAGAACAATTAATAGAACCTTGTATTTTAAGCTGTAATAGAATATGAATCGCTTCTAAACTTGTAATTGAATCAATTCTTGTTGCATGTTCCTGTTTATGAATATGTCACATAGTTATATTTCCTACTTATTTTTTATAGAAAATTTGATAGAAGGAATTTGGGTTTTTACTGCAGGAGGGTCTCAAAAGAACTATTGAATCATACTCGCATCTTAGGGCTGAGCTTTTGCCTAGAAAGGAAGGGCCTTCTAAAGCTGCTATATATCTTGGAAACGGAGCAGGTATGAAATTATGAATATTAATTAAATTAAATTGATGAGTGCACTTGTGTTTAAACATGACATGGTGTGAATACTAAATACACAATCACTCAAACTATCACACAAACAAAGCAACCCAAACGACAGTACAAAAAAAGAACAAAAACAGGTATCTACGTGTTTCACTAAAGCAATGCGATCGAGCTAGAAAGTTTTCTGTTAGTTGCAATTTTGGTAAAAGTTTTACAATTGCATAGTGTTGTATCTATATGTTGAGTGTGAAGGCTTCGATTAATGGAGAGGCAACCAGTCTTAACCCTAGTCGGGTGTTAGACTAGTATTTCTAGTATTCCTATGTATCTTTACATTTATCATTCTAGAGGGTCTATATTGTAATATCATGCTCTATATATAGAGCCTATTATGTTTCATAATAAATCAATCAATATCAATTCTCAATTACATGGTTTATCTTGGTATCAGAGCTGAGAAAACCAAACCCTAATCCTGCCGTCACAACCCTAATCCTGCCGTGAAGACCTGCAAAAAAATCCGGCGACCACCCTAACCCTCCCAAACCTTCACTGATCTTCTTCTAATCACCGACACATTATGGCAGCCATTGTTCCTCTCACTTCAACCGAGAAAACAACCCTTAATTCTCATAAATTTGCCTTCACCCTCTCTCTTACAAACTACGGTTATTGGAAGGCTATGATTGAACCTTTCTTAATCTCCAACAATCTGTTTGGTTACGTGGATGGAACCATCCCATGTCCTCCCAAAACCGTCACTTCTGGTACAACAACCAGTGACAATCCAAGCTATCCGCATTGGATAGCAAACGATGCACATGTTCGTATGCTCATTACTTCTACCATCTCGGAGGCTGCCTTCCAGCATGTTCAAGGCGATACATCCAAAGATGTTTGGCTCTCCCTACAACAAGCTTATGCCCCAAACACATCATCTCGTGAGTACACTCTTAAAACTCAATTTTTTCGAATCATGATGAAAGGTGATGAAACACCAACAGCTTATCTTACTCGAGCACAAGAGTATGCCACTGCTCTTGCAAACATTGGTGAACCAATGAAGGATAAGGACCTTGTGATGCTTGTCATCTCGGGCCTTAAAGAGGAATACAATGGTCTGAAATCCAATCTGCTAGCACGTCAACCACCCATCACCTTCAACGAAGTACATGGTTTGCTCCATGATCATGATTACATGATCAACACCAATAGCTCGAGTTCAATCAGTCCTACTTCCAACCCGCAAGCCTTCATGGCCACGGCTGCTGTCACTCCCACTCCCGCAAGCCTTCAATCCATTCAATCCCAACTAAGCAGCTTGCAATTATTAGCTGCTCAACTCGGGTACCAGCTTCAACCTGCTGGTTCTCACCCACAGGCCAACCATTCAGCCCGTTCTTTCAACAACAACCGAGGCAATCGACGTGGACAATTCCGAGGCTCTTCTCGTAGCAATGTCTCCTACAACCGATCTCGGGACAGTCGTGACAACAGTTCCAGCAGAATGTTTTCTTGGGCATCAACTCACAACATGGTTCATGGTCATTGCAATCGGTGTGGTATTGGCCATGTGCCATCTCAATGCCCCAATCAAAACAACACTCGGCAGCCCACACGAGCCAATATGGCAACCTTTTCGGATGCCGCATCAACATCAGCTTCCACTTGGTTCCCTGACACAGGAGCTAACAGCCATGCCACTCCTGATTTATCAAGCCTTGACAATTCTGAAGTCTATCATGGTCCCGACTCACTCCATGTTGGTAACGGTAATCCTCTTCCCATTTTTCATATTGGTTCATCCAAATTTGTCTCACCCAACAAAACCTTTAACCTTTCCAATATCCTACACGTTCCAAGCATCAAAAAGAACCTTTTATCTGTGCAACAATTCTGCCTTGACAACAATGTTTTCTTTGAATTTCACTTTTCTTTTTTTGTTGTGAAGGACGAGTCTACACACACCACCCTTCTTATGGGCCCAAGTGAGCATGGTCTCTACTCCCTTCGGCTTCCTCGGCTTCAGTCCCTTCCAAAGCTCGCTTTCACCGCCACCAAAGCATCATCCACAGTTTGGCATCAACGCCTTGGCCACCCACATCAACGTGTTTTTCATAATATTATTTCTAGTTTTTCATTACCTGTTTCCACAAAAATAAGTTCCTCTTTATGTACTTCATGCCAATTAGGCAAATCTTCTAAACTTTCATTGCCATCTTCAAATTTCAGAAGCAATAACATTTTAGATTTAATATATTGTGATGTTTGGGGGCCCTCGCCCAC
>BJCO01497272.1:3885-17627 GCA_018326465.1 Flaveria floridana | reverse complement strand
GGGGGGAGGTGCTCATATTATGGTGGATGCTGGCAATTTGTCACGTCACATCACACCATGTTGGGGGGGGGGGGAGGTGCTCACATTGTGGTGGATGCTGGCATGGGGAAGAAACAAAGACTTCAAAATGGGGAGAAAACATCAGCGTGTGAATGTCGTGAAACGGCCGAATGGCGTGGCATGGGGGACCGACGATAGTGTTGCCACGCGGCGCCGCCTACTATCGCGGGGTTCCCACGTAGGCGCACAGAAAAATTTTGTGTTAAATGTAAAAAATTAATTTTTTATAAAACTCTCTAAGTATAAGTTACAACACCTTATGCACAGGAAAGTTAAAAATTAGTATATTATAATTTTATTCGGATGCTTAGATATTCTATATTCTATTAGTTGCGGTTAACGCAACTTTTTTTTCTTATATCGTTTATCAGAGCTAAGGGTGTCTAAATAAATCAAAAAACGAAAAAATTCGTAATCTGAACCGTATTCGAAACCACATAAACCGATCTGAATCCTTTATATTCAGATTTCATCCGAATCCGAATTCCTTATATTGACTTTAGATCAGATTTCGGATAATAGGTTTTTTATAATTGGATTATTAAGATTAATCATTTATCTTACTAATCCAAATAAAAGTCTAATAAACTATTACAATATTACCTAATTACCTATTAAAATAAATCCGAATAAGAAACCTAATAAGCCTATTTTTTTCAGGTTTATATGTTTTAGCATTTTTGATTCTAAATTAGTATAATCTTAGGAACTTAAACTAAACCTGAACAAAAGGTAATTAATAAATTATAAGGGTTGGTGATAATTAAATGTTAATTATCAAAGGTAATTAAATATCAATTGACAAGGGGCATTAAACCTGCTGCTGCGCACTACGACCGCCACCACCATGACCACCACCACTACGACCACCACGACCACTACCACAACCACTACTACTATAGAATCATACATGGATTAATATATGTATAATACTCAACTATAGGTGAGATACATCGTATGTGTTAAAACATAAAGATAACGATTGGAATGTTATTGAGGTATTTTGGTTGTTTGTGTTAGAGGAATTTTAAAAATGTCCCTATGGGTGGTCAGGGCGTTCTCAGGCTTACGTTTTGGGTGGTAGAAGACTAGAGGGTAGTGTTGGGACATCGCCGCAAGTCCTGCGGGTTGGGGTGGCTTCCATTTTAGGTTTCTTGAACCAATGAAGAAGCCAAGTAAAGAGTCGTTAATATAATAGTTGATGCAACTAGGGTAGTTTAGGGTAGGAAAGATGGTGTTGCAACCTTTTCGGATGATTTATAGTAGCTTTGGATAGTGGCCCGAGTAGAGTATAGAGTTTGTCAAACAAATGTTCATGAACATAAACGAACATAAATGAAAGTTTGTCAAGTTTTACCACAAACTTATAATAATTATCTTAACATACTTAAGTAGTGTTTGATACGCAGGAATGAGAGACGGAATGTAATGAACCATTGAGTTTGAATGAAAAAATATATGTTTGGTAGTGAAAGTAATGGAATGAAGCATTACATAGTTGATTTCATTCCCTTAAATTCATTCCACCGACCACCTATTTTTTTTCATACTATTCATTCTTCCATCATTAGTAAAAACACCACCCACCCACCACAACAACCACCAATCCACCACCACTAGGCACGGTCGCTACCACCACCATCGATCAGCACCACTGCCACCGCCGCCAACCACACCCCACCGCCGCCAACCACTTGCCACCGTCGCTACCGCCAACCACCCGCCACCACTGTCGCTGCCAACCACCGGCCTCCAGAGTCGCTGCCAACCACCAGCCACCACCGGCTCCCACCGTCGCCTCCAACCACCGACCACCACCAGCCCCCATCGTCGCAGCCATCCACCGGCCCCCACCGCTGCCGCCAACCACCGGAGAACACCGAGCCCCACCGCTGCCGCCAACCACCAGAGAACATCGAGCCCCACCGCTGTCGCCAACCACCGCCCACCATCACCGCCGCCACCAACCACCGGCCCCCACCGTTGTCGCCAACCACCGCCCACCATCACCGCCGCCACCAACCACCGGCCCCCACAGTTGTCGCCAACCACCGGCCCCCGTCGTCGGCCACCACTATCGCCAACCTTCCGCCCCCACCACGACTGCTAAACCAGAGGCCACCACCGCTACCAACCACTTACCACCAACCACCTGCCACTACCATCGCTGCCAACCACCATCACTACAGCCACCACTGCCACCAGAAACTACCATAGGACACCACCACCATTGGTCGTCACTATTATAACCACTTTTTTATTTCATTACTTCATATTTTCGAATCTAACAAACATAATAAAATAATGATTTATGCCATTCACACATACGACCAAACAAGATAATAGAATGTAATGATTCATTTTATTATTCATACATTCCATTTACTCATCCATTTCATTACATCATACATTACTTCATATCAAACACACCCTTAGACATAACTACAATTAACATAAAAATCAAGAAGTTTGTCAAACTTTTATATAAACTTAAGTTTAAGGGAGAATTACATATACCCCCTATAAACTTTACCAATTACATATATATCCATCTTAAATTTTTAATTACATATATCATTGTAAAACTTAGTTAATTACATATGTACCCATATTAAAAGTTTAATTACATATATCCCTTTTAAAACTTAGTTAATTACATATACACACAAATTAAAAGTTTAATTACATATATCCGATTTATTAAACATAAATATTACATATTTACCTTTTTTATTACTTTTATTAAAAATCTTATATAATTAGTATTTTACTCCTATTTTCTATTATACTATAAAATTATGTTTTTCCTTCTTTACTCTCTTTTCGATTTTTAATTATTTATTAATATTTCTATACAAAATGTTTTTATGTTCTTTTTTATTTTTTTACCTTTTTATGCTAATTTTTCCGGTACTTGTACGAGACACTTCCAGTCTTATGCAATATAAAATTATGTGTTCGGATCATGTTGCATAACGAAACTGAAAGTATCTCGTACAGAAACCTGAAAAAATTAGCATTAAAAGGTATTAAAACAAAAGAACATAAAAAACATTAGTATAACATTAGTATAGAAATATTATTAAACAAGCAGAACTCTAAAAGCTAGTAAAAAAGAATAACACACTTTTATAGTTTATTAATAATAAGTGTAAAATACTAATTATATAAATTATTTTTAATAATAATAATCAAATGGATAAATATATAATATTTATGTTAAATTAAACGGATATATGTAATTAAACTTTTAGTTTATGTATATATATAATTAACATAGTTTTATAAGGGTATATATGTAATTAAAATTTTAATTCGGGTATATATGTAATTAACTAAGTTTTACAAGGGATATATGTAATTAAAATTTTAAGTTGGATATATATGTAATTGATAATTTTTATAGAGGGAAATATGTAATTCTCATTGATAATTTTTGTTGGGCGAAATACGTAATTCTCCCTAAGTTTAAAATAGTCAAATGATGAATGTTAACAAAGACATATAGTATAACTACGGTTTTATATTTTTAAAAGCTTAAAGTTATTAAAATAAAGATATAATATATAAAATCTTTAAATGAACAAACACAAACATATATATAAACGAACACATTAATAAACGTTCACAAACATAAAACGAACGAACGTGACTTCTGTTCATGTTCGTTCACTTAGTTTAACGATTGAAATTTTCTTGTTCGTGTTCGTTCATTTGTTAAACAAAGTTCCCGCCAAACAGTTTAGAAACTATTTGTTGAACCTTCGGTTTGTTTATAGCTATAAGCAACAGTATAGTAACAGTGAGGGGTGATGGTTGATGATGGACAAGAGTAGGAGACGCTGGGGGAAGTGAACACATTAGTTATATAATTAGGATTTGTTAAGGTACAGTTATGTAATTCTCATTGAAACCTAATCTTAACCAACGACGTGAGATAAACAGATTTAGCTAGTGATTAATGTTAGTTATCTATTAATGGAGTGGTTGTAAGTTGGAACTATCAGTAAGGATTTAGGTCATTAAAAACTATTAGCTGGAATTTTCATTTAGTTGCTGTTGGTTAGTTTATTGCTAGCTCGTTAAAGACTATTGTGTGTTAAAGACTATTGGTTGTTAAATCGAGGAGTTGTTATCATATATAATAGATATTGCAATGTATTTTACATAAAATCTTCACCTTAAAACTAGCATACACTAACATAAATTCGCAAGTAAAACGGCATTAAATAAACCATCTGTAATAGTTTACCATCTTGATTTTTTTTCTAGAACTCAAGATCAATGTGGGTTTTGCTCGGCCTGATAATGCACTAATTAAAAATGACACAAATCAGTTCATTTCAGTTAATTCAGTTATTATAGACATTATAAAACTAAAACCGAACCATAATTTTCGGTTAATCAGTTATGCATTAAGCGAACCATAATTCGTTTAATCGGTTATCTCTAAGAACGGAGTTATGAGTATTTTTTTGTTGCTATTATTTTATCTTATGTAACTATAAACCTAACTAGGGTTGTTCCTCAACACGCTTTGCGCGTTGGATGAGCGGGTTAAACCCAGGCTTCGATACATGCATGCCCAAGGAAGATTCATCATCTTCGCCACCAACATTCCAAATAGATTATTCCAACCAACAAAAACAATATTAACCTCATATAAAGCATAATCAAGCCCGGGTTCCCAATGCAAGTAGTAGGCCATGGTCGAAGGGGGGTTGCGTATATACATCGACCATCCTCCAACACTACCATGCCAAGGTTACATTGTCATCCAAAGAAAACACCAGAAGCAGAAGACAATAGTTGGCAACCATCACCGTCAGTGAACATGCCGCTCTCCCCCTCTTTCCTTTACACAATCCATCTCTCTCCCTTTCCCTTTTTTAGGCTATTAAAGCATGTATCAAAAGTTGCAGAAGAGGGGGTCGTAGCTTGTTCCATTACATACATGTACCATGATGATAGTTGCAATTAAATAGCTTGGTTAATGACGATAATGTGAGATGGAGATGAACCTACAAAATAAAGTTTAAAAAACAAAGTATAAATAGAAAAAAACTTTGATTTATTAGATACCTTTGTTAACAACAATCACATGATTAGTTATGTTCACAGCTAGGATAGGGTGATTCATACCAATCCTATGATGATGGCAAGGATTGATTAGCTATATCACCAACACTCATACAGGAGGATTTTAGTCGGTATTAGTTGTGAATAAAATGTGACGACATTCACATGCTAATTGTGAAAATTAAAAAGAGGATTTTACGACATGCCATGCAATACTTTCAGCCAATAGCAAAACTACCAAAGTACAGCAGAAATACCAAGTGCGCTCAAAGTCTCAAACTTAACATAGGCTGAAGTTACCTTGAAATTTAACATATAAATATTTACCATGTAGTCATTTGAGAGCTGTCAAACCGATGTTTATGATCATTCAAATCCCACACCTAACATGATAATCATGACATAAATTGGTACAAAGCATGAAGCATGCCACAATCATATTCTAATTTTAAACAATTTACAGTTGATAAAGACGGGACCTAAAAGTTTGTTTGATCAAAAAATCATAGTTTATAAAGAAGGTAAGTTATTTTTAAACATGATCCCAAAAAATCTAAATCTATAAAAGTAAGAAATATAATCATCCAACACACTTTCACAGCAGTTCCTCTTAACAACACAATGAGGCAAACATAAATTAGCAAACTAATTAGTAAATGAAAAGAGAAGAGAGTCGGTACAAATCAAAAGTTACCATATGGGTGTTCTCTTTACTTTAAAAACGTTGAAGCTTTAAATGAGAGCAAAGCAACACCACTTAGGACCTGTATAAAATACACATCTTAATAAGCTCACCCCCCCCACAATGTTAACAACCTAACAAAATCATATACAAAATTAACTGGTATTCATATTTGTTACATTTACAGTCTAAAAGACCATCAAACCACCACAACTTCGTGTCCATTGTTCTTAATACAATCTTTTTAAAAACTAATACTGCCAAAATATTATTTAAATATGAATGTCTTTCTTACAAATTATACAAAGTGCTTACTACATATTAAACTTTCAAACATATTTTAAATTATAAATGCCAAAATACCACAACAGACGAAAGTTTAGTGTGTAAATCTACAAACATAATTCAATATAATTACATGCTTGCAAGTTAATAAGTGGAGGTCAAATTAACATATTTTATAATATAAACATGCATCCATTATCACCGACCTAATGAGCCATAAACCAGAACGGTCTCAGATCAGACGAATCATTGATCATCATCGACCCAAAAAAGGCCAACCTGGAGCGGCCACACACCTTGGTGACAACATTGAAACCTTAGTTGACAAACCAAGGCGCTACCACAGAGGTTGAAGTCATAGAGGCGGCATGGGACCAGTCGTGGGGGCGGAGGACGGCGTTACCGGAAACATGTGGCCAATAGTCGACTAACTACACCGGGACGCCACCAAAGGCGGTCCACAGGGACCAGTGGTGACATCCAACGACCAACGCTAGAACCTAATGAAATTGGAACCAGCTAAGTAGATACCACCGTCTCCGCCTCCCCCGTGAAGCTCCGCCGTCATCGCTGGCCAATTAGGCTAACAATAATCAAAGGAAAGATGTCTCCGGAGAGGCCACCGTCACCGATGCCCATGCCCACCGCCACTTAGATCTTCGAAGATGGAAAGCAAAAGGGGGCATATAAAGGGGGACAGAAGCCCAATGTATCACATGCAACGGAGATCATCGTTGTCGGCTCCCATGGCCACCGCCACTCAAATGTACAAAGTGAAAGGCAAAAGGGAACGTATAAATGGGTAGTAACCAAGTTGTACCACACGCACTGAAAATGATGGAAAACTGTCCATTTCATTGCTTTTTAAATAGATAGGATAATCTATTTATTATAATAAAAGAGTAACTTAGTATGGCATGTGTCAGCACCATAATTCTTCTCATCATAATTTTCCCGCCTCTCTCTCCTATTAAATAATTACCTTAATTACTAATAATATTATTTAATATTTTTTTAGATTAAAATAGGTTTTTATAAATTAAGAAAAATATTTTTTATTAATTGTATTTCTAAATAAACATTTTTTTATAAATAATATTTTTTTCTAAAAGATCAAACTTTTTTAAAATACGATATATTATAAAATTAGTGTTTTTAAAAAGTAAATTATTTAAAAACCAAAAATAATTTAATTTAAGAGTTATGATAATTAAATATTTTAAAAATGGTATTTTTTGTACGATTTGTTTTAGAATAAAATGTTATTTTTTATAAAAAATTAAAAACAAAGTTATAAAAAATTGATGTCACTGTTTTATTACTTATAGTATTTACTCATACATAATTTCAGTAATATCATATCTTAAAATATCATTTTATTTTCTATAAATTTTATTATATTAATATTTTATTTATTTAACCCGTGTAATACACGTGTTTTCTAAAACTAGTTAATCAATAAAAATCTCGATCTATAGTGGGATCGTGGACTAGCCTTATTATATAAATCAAGTGAATCACATAAATATCTACATCAAATTATTTCTAAGTTTAGTTTCTTTATGGGTTGTCATTACTCGTGATTGTTTAAAGCGTGTATTATTATGTTGTGAGGTTTGGGGTCGACTTATAATATGACCACCTTCTGCATAGTTCATCGATCTGTGTTTCTTTTCATTTTATAAAACTAACGTATTAATAAATATTATCTTGAAAATGTTGTTATAAAAAGTTACAATAAAAGCTTTTTTCTAAATATTATATTAAAAGATTTTAGGCATATATTGTCTGTTTTATTCATTTACCATATTGTTAATAAAGTACAGGTTTTTTCTTGTGTGTAAATGAGCTAAAATATCATCACATTCACATAAATAATAAATCTAAAAAGATGTGAATATCTTTTTTCCTGTAACATATGGATTTGCTATTGCACTGAACGTAATACCAAAGGCAAATTAATCAATTAACTAATTTTAAAGCAGAACAGAAAAGATAAATATAATTTAAGGTCTGTCTTAATTAAGAAAAGTCGGTTTCTAAAAAATAAAAAAGTTGGTTCTTTAAATTAAAAATTAGAAGCTAAAATTTAAATATTAAAAAGATATCCAAAAAGTTTCACCGACGTTGGTGAAATTTGATTAGGGTCATCGAGGATAACAACAAGGATAAAAAAGGTAATCGTGACTCGTGTAACATGCTAAAATAACATAATAATTTCGGAGTGTGTAAAATTAAAAGATTATATTATAACAAGATTATGTTTAATAAAAAACTAATTTGAAATCTATACTAATAAAATAATATAACTATAAGAAACGTGGTTATTTTCTAGCACGTTCACATGAGCTACACCTACACTCCACCTAGTATTTTTCATATGTTCTCACTACACCACATTAAATTTACAATTTTTGATAAATCTTGACTTTAAAAAGTTTTCTTGATAAATGCTAATTTAATATCATACTAATTATAATGTATTTGTAGAGATAAATAAGGTTTCATTAAAAATAGTTATTAAGACTTAAATATTGTTAAACTATAATTTTATTTATAGCTAATCATTTTTAAAGCTAAAAATTTAAAAAATATATATAAAGAGGTTTATGGATATTTATAAATAATAAAATGATCATTTGTCTCTTTATACTATTGCTTATAACTTAAATATATTTGTTATATATAATAATTTCATTGGTATGTTATATATCACATATATTAGATTATACACATATTTATAATCTATTATATAATTTTTCTATTTAAACCCGTGCAACACACAGGTATATATCTAACCCAGTAAAAAAATATAGGAAAATAAAAAAAAAGTATAAACATTTATACAGCTTTAGAGATATAATGAAATAGGGAAGAAGAGATGGTTATGCAATTAAGTAACAGTAAAAACAATAGCCACCACTATTTACGTAAGTATATTGTAATTTGTATGAGATGTAATCATAGATACCAATGTTTTTTTTTTTGATACTCTGTCAATTTCTTATGGCCATTTGCATAAGGTGTCTGGTCTTCCATTAGCTCATGGTGTAAAATTTCTATCTCATTTGTTGTACTGTGGAAGAAGCATTAGAGTTCCAAATGACCATTTGAATTTGAGCCCTAACAAGAAGCTAGGCTATATAAAGCATCTTCTCACGACATTATAACTTATTTGGAAAGCTTGAACGGATAAAGCATTTAACAACAAGCCCACATTAATTCCAAAGGTCCTAGATGTGATCAACGCTGATGCGTATATATGTTGCAAAAATATCCAAATCTGAAATATCAGAAAATTCAGATATCTAAAATTTTTGGATTCGGACAGTGGTTTGATTTGAAAATTTTAGTATTTCAGATTTCCAAAATAATTTTTTTTAAAACTTTTAAAATAATAAAATATTAATTATAAATATCGGATATTTCGAATAATTTTATATAAATTTCGGCTATTTTATAAAAATTATTAAATAATACATATAGTTTTCTAAAAATTCAGATATTGAAATCCATTATTTAAAATTCTTGAATATTATAAATTCAAATACCCAAAAAGCCGGATATCCGATTTTAAACACCCGGAGGTGGGTTTTTGAGGGTTCATAGTTATAATCTAAATTAATAATTTAAACACAAATCAATAATTTCTTTAAAATAGCATCTTTTGATTCTTTTCAAAAGAAGAAGTGATCTTTTGCCCTTTAACAGATGGATTATTGTAGGTAGAATGCACTAAATACAATTAGAACCAAACTAATAGATACTTTCACTTATTACAAAGCAAACTCAAAAATAAACAAAAAACAAAACTAAATAACTATAAATACATAGACATCCCAAACTCTCTACCTCACATGTATCATCATTCATCTCCTCCTCCAAACCCCACAACCCGACTCCGACCCTAACCCTGACCCTGACCCTTGACCGATTCGAGCCATCGATACGTGGCTCGAACCGCGGTCTAAAATGAGGCCCGTTGGTTTATTGTTCCTCCTTTTAGTGCTTCAAGAAGTAAACTGTTCTCAAATGCAACAAAAGCTATATGACTTCAAGACAAAGCTTCACCACCATTCATCTCACTCTCTTCAGCTTTCATCTTCTTCCGATCTTGCAAAGGTACACCTTCTAATGCACAATGTACATCTAAACATCTAATTACACAAGTTTATACATGCTCACTGAAGTAGTCATTCATGTACGAATTCTGTTATTCTCCGGCAGAGTTCGGGTCGGGTGTTTTACCCAATCGGGTACGGGGCAGACCCGACCGGTGCGCAAGATAGCACGGCGGCGATACTGGCGGCGGTGGGCGACGCTTCGATGGTGGACAATGGGCGGCAGTTGCTGGCCGGAGTCAACGATTTGGGTGGCGCCGTGGTTGACTTTCAAGGTGGCAGCTTCAGGGTCTCTAAACCCATCGTTGTTCCGCCGAACTCCGGCAACCTAGTGGTAATTTACTGAATTAGCCTTTCCTTTTCTTTGGTTGTTAGGTCATTTTGAGTTGAATTCGTGTCTAGTTTTGTAAATAGGGAGGGTGGTAGTACGATCGGAGCTTTGTGGATATCACGTGGACCGAAGTTCACCCGCTCGAAATGTACACACTACACACCTGTTAGAAATCAAAATGAGGGTTATAACTACCTCATTTATTTTTCATAAATTTTAACAGTCGATTTTTATTTTTTTAAACTGTTGAAATCGGTAATTAAATTAAAAAAAGTGGTTGCTAAAGTGGATTATAGTGTGTATGTTGGTTTTAGTTTTGCAATTATTTTAAGGGGAAATTTACTTGTATTTTTTTGTAAACTTATAAAATTACGTACTTTTACAAAACACAAGTTTCATTGCAAATAATACAATGGTGTTGAAGTATGATTGGAGAAATATGTGGTTTTGCAAATTTAGAGGATAAATATATGAAATTGTCCTATTTTAAAAGTGATCATTACGGTAAAAAATTATAATGTTGTTTTTAATTTTTTTACTTAATAACTGTAATTTTCGTATTATAAATTATTAATAACCAACTAAAATATAATTTCTCATACATAACTACATAGCTATAGAGGCACAAGTATTTTTAGAACCGGACTAGACTGGCCCGTTGGACCAAATACCAATCCGATTATGTATATTTGAGTCGTTACTAATTGAACCGTCCGGTGTGATCACATCGGATATTATTTTATTTTTCAATTTTACTCTCTAAATATCATAGTTTTGAATACTTTGTATTCTTTAATCCATATTTTATATATTTAAGTTCTCATATTTATAAAAATAGTAAATTTACACAGAAACAAATGTTAGTTTCATAATTTGGTACAAACAATATATACAAATAGATGTTAAATTTTCTGTCATTAATGAAGTCATTTGGTTGTTAAGTCCGATCGACCAGTCCAACCAGTCATAACAACAATATAGAATCCAAAACGAAAAAAAAGGTACGTGATAAATATTCATATCAGAAAAATATTCATCTTCCAAACCTTCTCATAACAAGACCCAAAACACCAAAAAAACATTGTGAAATTATCACCATTTTATTTAAAAACAAACACATCCAATGATGAGAAATGCCAAAAATAGTTGAAAGTGATATTTTCTAGAGCTAAAAACATCTTAATGTTGATGTAATTAAGGGTTGTTTGTTAGTATTTTAATAGTCATTAAAATATTATATTTTAATGGTTCATAACTTTTTAATGTTTAAGAAATAACTTTTAATTTTAAATGATTAAATGTATCATTAGAATTTAATCTTTTAACCATTAAAAGGCTATGTATTGTTAAGAAGTGTTATTTAAGGGTTGTTTTAAATAGACACCCCATTATTTTAAATCAACACCCCCAAATTTCTATACGGGTCGTATAGCCCCATACGCGTCGTATAGGGGGGTCGTATAGCCCTATACGGGGCGTATAACCCCCTGACAGCCCTATATGTGTCGTATAGGGGGGTCGTATAGGGCTATATGGGGCGTATAGCTCTCTGACACCTCCCCTGAATTTTCCTCGTTTTCAGTGCAATCGACCCTATACGACGCGTATGGACCCATACGCGACGTATAGGGGGGTGTCGATTTAAAAAGGTGGATTTCTATCTATTAGGTTCATCTATTTCATCGATTCGTAGAGATCTTCTGATGATTTTGCAGTTGGCATACCTCATTTGGGTGTTCCATATTTGTGTTTTTTGACTAATTGCAGCAGTACGATGGTCAGATCAGATCGTCGTCGTTTCAGGAGGTGATTCCACACTGCTTTCGGAGGCCTGATTTAGAGATTACATCGTATTGCCATCATCGATTCAGCCACTGTGAATCTGATGAAGTGAGTTTCGATTGTTCCTATTTTACTGTTCTATGTTCTGATGTCTTCTGTTTGTAGCCATTTTGGATGATCACCATTTACTATTCTCTGTTTGCTTCATGTGAAATTGCCACAAAATTACCAGATTTATTAATCAAAACACTGTACACCCCCTCAATTTGGATACGATTAGAAACCGAACCCAATAACCAAGTTAGCAAATCGGTTCGTTTTTTGGGTTACTTTTACGAATTAGTTTAAGATTACCAGTACATAATAGTATTAATAGTAGATTATATTGTTGTTAAAGAAAAAGAAAACAGATTCCTTTATTAAAAAGTTCTACAATATGATTAGATAATTACCTTTTCTCCCTCTTTGATTAAAGATGAGAGGATAGAAAACCAACAGAGAAACTGGGATTTAGTCAGTAACCACTAGGACAAAAAAATTGTATGAATGCTCATATGAAGTGTGTGTTTATTTGTTGAATCAGGTGTTAGGGTTCATGAAATGACACATTTTGACAGTTAAGAGTCTAGTTATTTGTTTAATCAAGATTGTTACAGATCAAATTTGATGCATAGACGGCAAATAGTACAGGTTAGATAACAGATCAAAACATATTCTAATTATAGCAGCTAGCTTTTTTGTAAGGGTCAAATGGGCCGGGTCGATCTGCTTGCATTTTGTTGTCCTTTTTATTATGTTAAATCTAATTACATAATTATATATAACACAAAGATTTAAGTGAATGATTTGTACAAGTTTCTTATATAACATGTGTATATGCTTAAATACATGTATGTCTAACTTGATATCTTACAATATATGATCACAGGAACCGTAACGTTCTTAGGATTTCTCTTTCTCTCGTTATCATAAATTTGGCTGCTATAGTGGAGCGAGCCGATGAAAATCTCCTTCCATCGGTATACAAGGAAGTTAGTGAAGCATTCAACATTGGACCATCTGACTTAGGCTACCTAATGTTTATGAGAAACTTTTTTCGAGGTTTAGCGTCTCCAATGGCTGGGATCCTGGTCTTAACCTATGACCGCCCGACCGTTCTTGCTATGGGCACACTTTGTTGGGCGTTATCCACAGGTGTAATGGGTGGCAGTCGCTATTTCGGTCAGGTTGCTTTTTGGCAAGCTGTAAATGGACTTGGATTGGCCATTGTGATTCCTTCACTCCAATCATTTATAGCTGATTCGTATAGTGATAGTGTGAGGGGGACGGGGTTCGGGCTATTGAATCTTGTGGGTAAGGTGGGGGGCATTGGTGGTGGTGCAGTGGCTACAGTTATGGCTGG
>BJCO01497164.1:0-11065 GCA_018326465.1 Flaveria floridana | reverse complement strand
GTTTTTACAAAGTTCATTTTGAACACCTGTATGTATCTATGTGTGTATGATAATGTTCTTATGGTGGTTAGGTGTTAGTTATACTTAGAATAGTGTTATTAAGCTTATAACATGTAAGAAAAATGATTGGGATTGATAATATGTTAAAACATGCTAAACAGGTTGCCCAACCACCTAAACAGTACTCCCAACCGTCTGAGATTTGCCTTAGAAAATTTAAGTAGGCCCAACGTCTAAACAGGGCCTAACCGTCTGAACAGTGCCCCAACCGTCTAGAAATGCCTTAGAATATTTTAAGTGCAAGCCCGACCGCCTGAACAGTAGCCCATGCGTCTGAGGTTTTGACTTAGGCGCCTAAGTGAGGGACAAACGTCCAAATAGTGCCCATGCGTCTGGGATTCCCAAAACGTCTAAGTGTTGAACTGCCTGAATAGTGCGTCTAGAACACTTAGAATAATTTCTAAAATTTTGGACAAAACAGAATCATTGGAGTTTGACCCAAGTTTGACCTAGGGTTTTTAATTGTTATTATATTTGCATTATTATAAGTTGTTCCTATGATCATAGTAATTATTATTGTGTGACTTATGTGGTGCGCCTATGATCACAAATGCAAGTATTATCTTTAACATAGTGAAAGAGGAATAACAAAGAGAAGTGGAACTTAATTAAAAAGTTAACAAGTCTTGCAAGCATATAGGATGTGCACGACCATATTGTCGTTAGCTCAACTGTGATGTGGGTTAGCTACCCCTTATGCTCACGGGGCAAATCAATTGAGATGGGCGGACCTTTGTAGCATGCCCTAGGTGACTGGGCCGGCCTTGTATACAGTAATTCAGACCATAGACTGTAGGGGGCCCAGCACCAGTTTCTCCACGCACATAGTTAGGGCATTGCTCATTGGTCCACATAGATAGTGAAATATAAAGTTAAAAGAGTACAAAACAAACAAGGCATACAGTAAAGAAAGAAGGCATTACCTTGTTGTATAGTTAACGTATGCTCACGTACAAGACTAAGAGATGTATTTTTACAAAAAGAGTATTTTCATATATATATATATATACATTATACAAGGTATCTTTAATACTTATAAAACTAGAATTCACTCAGCAACGCTGACTTTTATAGATTTTCAGTTGCCAGGTAATTGTTGCTGAAGATGGCACGAGGGTGAAGCTACTCGGCAGGAAAAGTCTGACATCCATTCTTAAGCCATGATATTGTTGTTTTGTAATGCAATTAAGCAATCTTTTGTAACTTTAACATTGTTGTATTGCTTAACAACAATATCTTTTTAATAATAGAGAATGGTTTTTGCTCACATTATTCCGCTGTTTATTTAATGGAATGTATATTAATTTGTTTATGTGCAATGAATGACCAACTATGAGGTGCCCGGGAACGGGGCCTTACATTTCACCAATGACATGCTCGCCTAGCTTTGTTTTTAGAATCTTCTCTTAGATGCCTCATTATATTTTGAAAGATAATGTGACAACTGCTAATGAAACTATCATAAACTTAATGGTTATGCATGTTTTAATGGACAAATATCTTCTTGACTCAAGAGTTTCCTATTCCTCTCAATACACCCCAAAAAATAGATGCTAAATGCAAAATCCGCCATCATTCTACGGTAGCTCAAGCATTATTGTTATGTGTTTGTCTAAGAAGTTTTGATATGTCGTATAAGCTACTACAAGTTTTCTCATTAATATATTACCCTTCGCTAGCTTTACATCATCATCCACTTATTAGAATCGTCTTGGATCTTTTCCTAGTTATTACATTATACATACCTTTTCGGTGTTTGTGGTATTCATATCTTCATAATATTTCAGATCCATTTGTTATTTATTTATTGATAATGATCTAGATCATCATGGTTATTTATGCTACGATCCTCATACTATACATTCACCCGTTGACGAGTGACATTTCATAAGACCATTATTGACATCCCTAATACCATTTCTACTCTTTCTTCCTCATCTACTTCTACTACATCATCATTAGCTTTCATGCCTCCTTCCTTATTCCCTTCATTATCACCATCACCACCTCCACCAATATACCACCAACACCACCTCCTTCACATCCTCCTATTTACCTTATCCTATGGTCATAGGCTCGAGAGCTAATACTCCTAAACCTAGATAGAATCCTAATCAATTTTCTTTTTCATATATCTACCACTCCTACTTCTAAACCTGACACATGTCATCAGGGTGAGAAAATGGCGAGTATGATAAAATACATTGTGCGGTTTTGTTGCTTACAACAAAAACTAGACTTGGATATTGGTGTCAACCCCATAAACACGAACATTGTTTTTCATCGATGGGTGCATATGAAGCAAAATCATGATGACTCTGTTAGATGATATTAATCTTAGCATGTTGCTAAGGGGTCTAATCAAATTAAAGGTGTTTAAAACACTTAGTCATTTTTTAGATCTATGGTTAAAACTACTACATCCAACTATTATTATTAGTTTTATTTTTTGTAGGTGGCATATCAACCAAGTTGATGTTAGCATTGCCTTTTTTCATGAAGACTTATTAGAGAACTTTACATGACCACATCATGTGCATTGATTTCTAAATAGCCCCAAGCGAGCACCTTAGACCTGGTTTTCCAAGCTATCTTCCATTTTTAATGCTTGTATTTTCTTAGTGTGTTTAAGAAACATTACTTCCTGTATATAAAATAGATTCTATCATTTTATATGCCTTTGTTTATGTGCATGACAATATCATTATTGGGAGTTCCTGTGTTCTAGTTACGGGTGTGAACACAAGCTTACACTCATAGTTTGTGTCAAACTTGTTGGACACTCTTTTTATTTTTCGATGTGGATGCTACTTTTTATGATGTTCTACGTCCTTTGCAACAATGCTACTTGCATGATAATTATAGCTTGCCGTTCATGCTAGGTGTTGACCTCTATATTTTGTAGACAACAACTCTCTAGGCACACCCACGGTAAGGCTTTAAATCATCTTGTCATGACTTGATCAAGGGTAGTTGTGCATTCACCAAGGTAACTTTGTTCTTACATAAACCTACTGATTGCCACCAGATTGCTATTAAGCTTATATTCAGGTCCCATACGCGTGCCCTCACTTATGGGGTTACCATACAAAGATCTATTAGTTTTGCTATGTAGTCGAACGGTAGAAAAGACATTTTTAATCGATAATGCTATTAAGAAGTTTGATAATATTGTTCCAATTATGCCTCCCTCGGCAAAACTAGGATACAGTTGAGCCAAAAGATCTCGATTCACTACTAGAAAAACTGCAATAGATGACGCGCAATGCGCGTCATCTTTGGGGTCAGATGACGCGCAAATGCGTGTCAAGGAAGGGGTAGTCATAAATGAAAGATGACACGCATTCGCACGTCATCTCCTTAAGACGCGCGAAAGATGACGCGCATTTTATGACGGTCAATAGATGACGCGCAATGCGCGTCAAGAAAGGGGTAGTCATAAATAAATAATGACACACATGCGCATGTCATCTATGTAATTTTTATGACGTGCTAAAGATGATACGCAATGCACGTCATAAATTTACCTTTTTTTGAATATTTTTTTTATTTTTAATAAATTACCTGCTGTTTTTATAAAACAAATTGTCCAATACACTAAAAGCGAAATCCATTTAAATACCAACAAAATTTACAAAAGTTTTTACATAATATCAACTACAAAGCAAATCCAAATTCATTGCAATACAAATATAAGTCCAAATATTTCATCATATGGCCTACATAATGAAATTCGATACGAAACACGACCAGTCTTCACGAACTTCATCCAAATCACCATCATTGTATTCATCTTTACCTCCTCCAACCTAAGACAAAACCTGTAAGTTGGCCAATAGAACATTTTACTATGATCTCATGATCTCGAGTTTGCAAAGAAGAACACGATCAGGGGATACCTGTAATATCAATCTTAATGACCTTGATCAGATGTAATTTCTCAGGTAAATAGTGAGCAACCATGTCCTCCTCAACAGCTACAACCAAACAGAGATTAGATTTATGTAGGAGTGCAATACACAATACTAAGCAGGGATAGAGCCAAGAAAGTTTCAATAAAATGAAAGAGAAGATAACCTTTTGATGAATCATCATCATCATCAAAACCAATGTCTTCATCTTAGGTTGTGATCCGTGCTTCATGTTTCTGCCAAAATATAACTCACTCAAATAGAATATACACAGTAAACATAACAAAGGTTTCAACATGTGCTATATAATACAGTCATTATATGATATATAGTGATCACCTAAGATAAAGAGAGGCATCCATTATTATTTTAATTGTGTGCACAAAATGATACTGATATGTTTTATAAAGTGGCATATCTTTGAAATCAGGGGATTTTTGGTTACTATAATAACCTTTCAAAAAGCTATCAGCAGTCAAATCAGCAACAACTAAAACTGTAAATTACAGATTACTTATAAAGATACAAGGGAAGTTTCATGAAAAATGGAATTTAGACAATTAAAAAACAACCTTTATGTTTCTACCTACCTATAGGTAAAAAATTTCAGCTGCGGCTGTGCTTCTAAGGAAATGATCATGAATATAAAATTTAGAATAAAGGATGGTGATATAGAAACGGAAACTCAATCGAATCTTTAATGTACTATGGAAGTTAATAAGTTTCATAGTTATTAACCATGTTAACAAGTTTGATAATTTTAGAAATGTGATCATCCAGTGGATTCGAATACTCAATTAAACTGCTGGTGATATATGAGGTTATTCAAAAGATAAGATATCAATGTTAACCTGATTCAAAGGTTAGATATGTTCTCGGGGTTCAGTGATGTTTTATTATTCCATAAAAGCAACAAGGTTTGGACAGACCAAACAACAATAAAGTCGTATATTTATCCACTTGTGAAAATGGCACTAGTGAACAATTAGTGAAGCAAAGTGAAACTTATGAACACATACCAAGTGACGAAGGCTTCGTAGCAAAGTGAATAGAACCTAATTTAAGCGATATGTTTGAAGTATAGACTATAGAAACAAACAAACCCTTGCTGAATCATTTCCTTACATGCTATCAAGTGCATATTACCTCCACCTTAGCTAAAAGTGGCAAGTGATGGTAGTCTGAACAATACAAATCATATATGTATGCTCTTGTTCAGGGTGATCTACTCAAGAAGGATCCAGTAGATGATATAACAAGATACTAAAGAAGAGAGAGAAGGAAAGAAAAACCTTTCGGACACTTTCAAATGAGTTGGTGCAGGGTGTCACAATTCATGACTCACCCAATCCAAAATTTGGAGATAACAGAATAACCTCATATCATTGAATGGAAGGATCATTTTTCTGAAGTTTTCTTGGATCTTTCCAGCAAAGTATTAGCTAAACCCAAGACCTCGCAAATAGAAAAAAAGCAGTAAGCAAATGTAACTAATAACTATTATGGAAAGGATCACCGTATCCAGAAAAACAACGAAAACTTGCCTGACGTGTTACTCCTATCATGAATCTTCATGCCCTATAAGCAAAAAGGCATAATCTCCCTAACACTGCCTTGAAAACGAGATGTGTGCAAATGATGCAATTGCACCACTGTAGTGAATCTGAAAAAACAAGAAGTGTTCAAGTATAGGTGGTAACATGAACCATTAAATTAAGAATGGGTTGATTTGGGTTGTGCACTAAACTTCTAGTGGTATATGAGATTATTTAAAAAAATAAAATATTAATCAAAGGTTAGATATGTTCTTGGGGTTCAATGAGCTTTTATTCTTCCATAAAAGCAATAAGGATTGGACGGACCAAACAACGTAAGGACAAATAATATGATGTAAAGTCATAAAAGTTGCCTCTGTCAAATATATTTCTGCAAATAGAAATAATGTCATTATAATAGCAAAAACTAGTATGGCAAACTGTTCAAAAAACTGCTTCTCACAGTAAAATAAAGCATACCGTGTGGACTCATATGATAAGATTTTAAAAAACTTAGAAGAAGACGAAAGGAATAACATGCTCCATCTTAATTAACAGTTATATACTAGGATATTATCACTACAGGAGTACAACTAGGTTGGTACTGGAATAGCCATCAACAAGTCACTGCATTAACCTAACAATGTAACAGACTAACAGTAATACATTCTTTATCTTTTCTGTATTCTATGTTATTAATTGTTGCATGGATATTACAAGTACTCCAAGTTATGATATTAAACCCTCCTAATAGTAATTTTATTGTAAATCGTGACTGTAAGTAGAGAACTCACCAATCTGTCCTAGGAGTTCTATCTTAATATCATTATGCTCAACTTTCTTCCCTTGCACTGGTTCTACAGAAATCTGAAAAAGATGATACATAAGCAAATGTGGCATGTTACAATCACTAGCCTATGAACAGATAAACGAATTTGCAATGTAACACACAGCAGCAACATCACTAAAGTTAAGAACTCAATTTTCAGAGAAAAAACATCAATAGATACCTTTCCAGCAATGGCTTCTTGGCTTTAGAAAAGGGGGACCAATGCCGTTTGGCCATTTTCCTTCTTCAATGGAACCTATTAGAGAATTAGTAAATAAACATCATTAAAGCACAAGACTGCTACTACAGTAGAAGTTTACAGTGGGCCAGGGGGTGCACCAATTAATCGTTCCAGCGGTATGATAGGACTAAAGTCGTTTCTTCCGGCAACCTCATACTGCTATGGATATTATAATTTTCCAAAATAAGCATTGTTAAGATACATGCCCAAGGCTAGGCTCTCCAGTAATCAGCATGAACTTTGAAATAGTTGTATGATTAATTAAACATCCAAATTTCTATCATTTACAATCCAATCCAGTGGTAAATAAGATACATAAATCTAACTGTTGCATGATAACTTTTAATTTAGAACAAAGTGATCAAGCAGAAGAACCAACACATTCAACAATTAAAGACTGCTATACATATCATCTATCTAGAATGAGTACTATAAGAAGCACATACCTGCTTGCGAGTTTTCGCATCATCAAGCGTGATTGAGATATTACAAGACGACTTGCAGCCCCTAAAATATAATTCTGATCAACAAAATCAAAGACAACAAGTCACATTCCATAGCAGCAACAAATCAATCAGTGCAGAATCAAACCACCAACATTTTAGGTAAGATCTCACCATTCCAATGCCTTCGATTCCCTCTCTAAACACCTTCTCTTAAACACGGTCTTAAAACCTAAATACAACCAATCAGCCTATCAGAGTGTATCAATCCAACAAATTCCAGTTGCAAACCAAAAACTACAATATCATGATTCATCAACCACCAATAGGCTGTCGATTAACAAATTACATACCAGTTGAACAAATCAAAACACCTAACCGATCGATTACAAAATCTAAACATAATTTCCTCTAATTTCTGCTGGAAAACCTAAATTCATCAATTTATACTCGTATCTAATGGAAATGCAATTGAGCTAAATAAACAGGTAGAGAAAGCTCACCGGAAAGTTGGCCGGTCGGCGCAGTGGTGGTGATGAAATCAAAGTTCCACAGAAGCTCCAGTTTAGTGGTGATGAAATCATTTGGAATGAAAGCTCCAGTTGATGTAATCGAAGTTCTGGACAATGATGGTGAAATCGTTTGGAATGTGGTGGTCGGCTGCGCCGTGGTGGTGGTGGTGGTCGGTTGGCGCGATGGTGGTGGTGGATTTGGGTGTAGATCGGCCCGGTGGTGTGGTGGATTTGGGGGTGTCGATGGCTGAAATTTTGGGGGTTGTGGAGGGTTGAGCGTGCGGTATAATGTATAAAGGGGGAAAGGTTTTTTTTTAATTTTAAAAAAATGACATACACAGATGACACGCAAGAATGTGTGTCATCTTTTCTAAAAACTTTTTAAAATCTGACATATATTTTATGATATGCGTAAATGCGCGTCATCGTTTTTTGCACGTCATCTTTCGCGCGTCATCTATTAACAGTTTTGTAGTAGTGATAATATTCAAGATAAATTCATGAGGAAGTCGTATTTCTTCAACCTCTAGAAAGCAGGAGCATTGGGAATTGATTATCAGACGTTCAACAAGGTAACCTAACCATCAAGAAAGAGTATCCACTTTGATTTCATACACATATCCTTGCCCATTCGCCTCATATACACACTATTGCATATTAAAAAAAAAATTAAATGCACCAACATAGTTGTAACACATATTATTTTATTGGTTTCATTTTATGCATTAGGAATGTTAAAACGAGCTAAAGCGATTACAGTTGCTCAAAACACACTCGAATTAATTTCAAGTATGATGTAGTCGTTATTATCATTGTTTTCAAGTTGGCGACCTAGTGGGCTGGCTGGCATGGATCACTCACGAGAAGATAATAGTAGAAACTAAATGGGCTGGTTACTATACTGGTTTTGGGCCAATCAAAGTGGCGTTATGTGCTGCAACTGGACAAAAAGAATCGAGGAAGAAACAGATGTAATAGAGAGCATATAGTTCTTGTAAATAGGATACCTTAGCCACCTAGGGTATTTAGTTTTTTGCAATAAGATTGTGCATGATGCCCTGATGATCCTTATTCTAATACGGACTATTGTGTTATTTTTGGACCCAACCATATCAATTGAGTTTCCAACCAAAGGCATATGCTGCTTGATCTAATACGTAAGCTGAGTTTCATGCCCTAGCTCATTCTGCTGGCAAGATTCATTAAACTACGTATATGTTATAACTGCTAGTGTATATATAGTACTCTTTCTTTTTTCATCTACTCCATGGTGTAACAATATTGACGTCACTTATTTATTAGACAATCTCATGTTTCATGATGTGCACAAAACACTTAAAAAGATTGATTAAAGATTTTATACGAGATATGGTTTTGGCTCATTCAGAGTGTCTGTGTTAGATACGCGCCTACTATTTACTCAGCTCGCTAATACTAACTAAAGGGATGTTATCTCCTTGTTTTGACATTCTTGTGTTCAAGCTTCACATTACTACATCCCCTTCAGCTTTAGTAGGCATATAAAACAGTTAGTAATAGTTGGACACTTTAGTTATTTCTGTAGTACGGTTACATCAATTTGAGTTCAGGTATCTCCTCTACACTCCTATTCATTCTACAGAATGGTAACTACATCTTTATACAAACATAATTGTCTTTATAAAGATTTATTTATGATTATGACTCATCATATACATGTTTATGACCCATTTGACCAATACATCACTTCATCTCAGATATCCTTTCGAATTCTTGGGTATCCATCATATCGCTATTAGTTCCATCGAAAAATGTCACCCAAAAAAATCATTTTAAATTCTTTGAAACATACTATGCCCTAGGCTGTTTTTGGGAAACATTGGCTGAAAGTCTGAAACCTGCTTTTCTAATAGGGTAACTAACTAGTGCTAAAATTTTAGTTATAGATTGTATATATCACATGAATGATCATGTATAAATAATATATCATATAATAGTATTGAAGTACACGAATTAAAAAAAGGAGATACACTGAATTTATATTTTTGTGATGGCTTCCCTATGGATTACAAGAAGTCTGGAATCCATGTTTGCCCCTGAAATTTAATATACATTCTTTGCCGGAGGTTTTATCTTATAGCCTTCCAAACAAATTAACTCAAGTGTCGATGTGATGTAACTCCTTGAATTCTCTTTCGTGCTCCCTCTGCATGCAGCTTTTCTTTATTTTTTATTCCATTTTATTATATGTATAGTATATATAATTTTATAATATATATATATATATATGTGTGTGTGTGTTTGTGTGTGTGTGTGTATCTGAATTTCTTTTGTGATAAAAAACATAGAACTTAATTTGCAAATGAAAAGGGTGTAAATTAAATGCATTATTTGAAAACCATTCATTGTTGGAGCAATATTTGCTTAAATGACAGATCCACTTTTGCAAAACAAATGGAAACCAACCCATTTTTCACAAAGGAGTCAATAAAAAATAACCCTTTTTTACCAAAAGAAAAACAAACCAGTTACTATTTTTTTTTTTTTTTGGTAAAAGTAGTGTAATTTTGAAATAATTTGTAAAAAGTAGGAAAAAACCTCCAATGTCAGGACACCAGGAAGTCGAAAAAGTTATAAAATTTGTGTTTTTTTTGTCTTTTTGTGTGCATGTGTGTATATAATATATGCTTAGTTATGATGTTATCTTTTTATATTATATAATTATATAATATAATATTATACCATATGTTACTAGATCGAGAACATATATCAGTTTGATTGAATATTTAGGAGTGATGCCCTTGTGCTGATCAACTTCCTAAACACCAAAACCAGACCATTCTCAATGCCTTCAAGATGCAAATCTAAAGCCTCAACACACATTTGATGGTGAAACTTTGTTCCTGATGCTCCTTTCTGAACCAATTTCGCGATTACCGACCACTTAGTTGTCGATTTCAGCTTAGAAATGAACATAGACATGAACACCAAGAGCATTCCAAACACCAAAACACTTGCTTCACTAGCATCTCTTACAACTGTGATCACTGAAGACACATGGTTATCAAGATTCAACAGTTTTGAACAGCAACTCTGATTAATTTGCTTAAACTCCGTCATTGCTTTCTTGGCAGTCTGTTTCAGCTTCCTTAACATCGATCCATCGATGCTGAAATCCTCCTTGCGCCTCCTCTGCGCAGATTGAATATCGCGCACATGTTCTTTAACTTGTGACACAACATCCTTAACAGAACCACATACGTCCAAAAGCCTCATTGATCGAACCAGCAGCCCATCGAGTAGTTTCATGTGTTGGTAGTGAGAAAGGGCTTGTCCCGTGAGGTGTGAACTTAGAAGATTGTCAACACATGTGTACAATCTCTCTAGGCATGTTAGACCAATGCAAAATGTTTCTGCATCAGGAACTGAAGACATAGATGTTTCCCATGCTTTGAGGTTCTTGAGTTCCTCTTCAATCTCAAGTATATTCTGATGTGATCTGGTTGGAAAACTAGCTGACCTAATGGTGTGGCATGTGCGCGACGGCGAAGAAGA
>BJCO01497156.1:0-25642 GCA_018326465.1 Flaveria floridana | reverse complement strand
AAGCACCGTATCGATTAGCTCCAACTGAGATGAAGGAACTCATGGAACAATTGCAGGAGTTAATGGATAAGGGATTCATTCGACCGAGCATCTCTCCTTAGGGTGCTCCGGTATTGTTTGTAAAGAAAAAGGATGGTAGTATGCGAATGTGCATCGACTACCGAGAGCTGAACAAGTTGACGGTGAAGAATCAGTATCCATTACCGAGGATTGATGACTTGTTTGATCAGCTCCAAGGTGCTAATTGGTTCTCAAGAATAGATCTTCGATCTGGCTACCATCAATTGAAGGTGAAGGAGCAGGACATTCCTAAGACAGCTTTTCGTACGCGTTATGGACACTACGAGTTTCTTGTTATGTCTTTTGGACTGACTAACGCGCCAGCTGCCTTTATGGACTTGATGAATCGAGTATTTCGGCCAATGCTAGATAAATCAGTGATAGTATTTATTGATGATATCTTGATTTATTCTGAGAGCAAGGAAGAACATGCCGGCCACATACGCGAGGTGTTGGAGATATTTAGGAGAGAGAAGTTGTATGCCAAATTCTCCAAGTGTGCTTTCTGGTTGCACAAGGTTCAATTTTTGGGTCATGTTGTTAATGCTGAAGGAATCATGGTGGAACAAACAAAGATTGACACGGTGATGCAATGGAAGTCTCCAAAGACGCCATCCGAGATCCGTAGTTTCTTGGGTTTGGCGGGCTACTATAGAAGGTTCATTCAAGACTTCTCCAAGATAGCCTCACGTTTGACCAAGTTGACTCGCAAGGATGTGAAATTCTTGTGGGGTCAGGAACAGGAGTGTGCTTTTGAGGAGTTGAAGACGAGGTTAACACAAGCTCCTGTCTTGACATTACCCAAAGGGAGTGATGACTTAGTGGTGTATTCGGATGCCACTTATTCTGGGCTAGGTTACGTGTGAATGCAACATGGAAGGGTGATAGGCTACGCATCTCGACAGTTGAAGACTCACGAAGTCAACTACACTACACATGATTTGGAGTTAGTAGCTGTAGTTTTTGCATTGAAGATTTGGAGGCACTATCTATACGGGATGAAATGCACCATATTCACCGACCATAAGAGCTTGAAGTATTTCTTTGAGCAAAAGGATCTTAACATGAGACAGAGAAGGTGGCTAGAGCTCATCAAAGATTATGATTGCGAAATCCACTACCATTCGGGCAAGGCCAACGTGGTGCCGATGCCTACAGCCGAAAAGAGAGACCCGAGCCGATTCGGGTGAAGGCGTATCAGTTAGTGATGACCACAGACGTGATGACTCAAGTGAAGGAATTTCAGATTGAGGCGTTGAAAGAGGATCGCCTCAACTCTAAATGAATGAGAGGTCTAGTCGTAGAGCTGGGAGAAAACACCCATGGGGTTAAAACCCGCTTTGGCGAATGTGGATCCCTGGTTATGGAGATCTACGAGGGCGAATCATGGATGAAGCCCACAAAACCCGATACTCCATGCATCCTGGTGCCACCAAGATGTATCAAGACATGAAGAAAGACTACTGGTGGCCAGGTATGAAACGTGATGTAGTGGAGTATATGAGTAAGTGCCTTACTTTCTTGCAAGTGAAAGCAGAGCATCAGAAGCGTTACGGGAAAATCGAACCGTTAGATATACCCGAGTGGAAGTGGGAGCATATCACCATGGACTTCATCACGAAGCTACCACGTACCCCGAAAGGGTATGATGCTATATGGGTGATAGTCGATTGCTTGACGAAGAGTGCTTATCTGAAAGGCTGGCGGATCTGCTCATTGAAGAGATTGTGGCTCGTCATGGTGTGCCGGTGTCAATCGTGTCGGGTCGTGACACTCGATTCACATCGAAGTTCTGGAAGAGATTCCATGACGTGATGGGGACAAGGCTACACATTAGCACGGCTTATCATCCTCAGACGGACGGTCAGTCTGAGAGGGCGATTCAGACGCTCGAGGACATGCTTCGGGCATGCGTGATCGATTTTGCTGGAAGTTGGGATGATCACTTACCGTTAGCAGAGTTCTCATACAACAACAGTTATCATGCCAGTACTGGCATGCCACCATACGAGATGCTATACGGTAGGAGGTGTAGGACACCCGTATGTTGGGGAGACATTGGGCAGAAAGAGCTGGGAGGTATCAAGGTGATCATGGCACGACTGAGAAGTTAGAAAAGATCAAGGCTTTCATGAAAGAGGCAAAAGATAGACAAAAGTCGTACGCTGACAAGAGGTGAAAACCGATAGAATTCAAGGTTGGCGACCGAGTGATGTTGAAGGTCTCACCTTGGAAAGGGATCATCCGATTCAGGAAGTGAGGGAAGCTAAGCCCGATGTATATAGGACCTTTTCGAATCGTCACACGAGTAGGGGAGGTGGCCTATCGACTTGAATTTCCGTATGAGTTAAGTGGAATTCATCCCACATTCCATGTATCTCATGTGAGATAGTGTTTAGGTGATGAAGATATGGTTATACCACTAGAGGATATCTAGGTGGATGAACGAGTCAACTATGTAGAGCAACCAGTGGCGATCATTGATCGTAAGGAAAAGAGGTTGAGGAATAAAGTGGTTCCCCTGGTGCGTGTACAGTGGAAGCACAAGAAGGGATCCGAGTCTACATGGGAGACCGAAGAGGAAATGAGGCAACATTACCCACAACTATTCGAAGAATAATAGGTTTCGGGGACGAATCCTATATAAGGGGGGTGGACTTGTAACATCCGGTTATTTTTAAAAAGATTGAAAAAAAGGAGAGAAGGAAATGTAAGTTGAACCAAGTTGAGGGGTTAAACATGCCCAAAGTACCAAATGTTATATTATTTTGTACAAAAGTAACATGTCCGCCCATGCCATGTTACTTTTCACCTTTTCATTCGGATTTCTAGAGAGAGAGAGAAGAAGAGCAGAGAATTCTCAGAGGTTATAGAAAAGGAAGGAGAATTCGAAGTTTTTGGTAAGAATTCTCAGTTTTATGATGTTTTAGATGTTTCTATTCTCGGTTATGTGCTTATAAATTTGATTGTGTGTCAGGTTGTATATGTGTGTGGGTTTTAGGTGCTAGAAACGTCTGATAAAGCTCAAGAGAAGGGTTCAAACCCGAAAACAACTAAGGTGAGTTCTAGACCCTTTAATTTTACTTGTTTTAATTCTTTGGGGCTGGAAATGTATATAAAACCATTTTTACAAGTTCATTTTGAACACCCGTATGTATCTATGTGTGTATGATGATGTTTTGATGGTTGCCATGTGTTAGTTATAATAAGAATGGTGTTATTAAGCTTAGAACATGTAAGGAAAATGATTGGGGCCGATAATATGTTAAAAATATGCTAAACGGGTTACCCAATCACCCAAACAGTACTCCCAACCATCTAAAATTTGCGTTGGAAAATGCTAAGTAAGCCCAAACGTCAAAACATGGTCTAACCGCCTGAACAGTACCCCAACCGTCTAGAAATGCCTTAGAAAATTCTAAGTGCAAGCCCAACCGCCTGAACAGTAGCCCAACCATCTAGAAATGCCTTAGAAAATTCTAAGTGCAAGCCCAACCGCCTAAACAGTAGCCCATGCGTTTAAGGTTTTGACTCAGGCACCTAAGTGTGGGACAAACGTCCAAATAGTGTCCATACGTTTGAGATGGCCTAAACATCTAAGTGTTAAACCGTCCAAATAATTCCCATGCGTCTGGGATTCCCCAAACGTCTAAGTATTAAACGGTCCAAATAGTGCCCATGCGCCTAAACAGGCCTCATGCGCCTGCATAGTGCTCATGCGTCTAGAACACTTGGAATAATTTTTGAAATTTTGAGCAAAACAGAATCATTAGAGTTTGACCCAAGTTTAACTTATGGTTTTTAATTGTTATTATATTTGCATTTTTATGAGTTGTTCCTATGATCATAGTGACTATTATTGTGTGAATTATGTGGTGTGCCTATGATTATTAATGCAAGTATTATCTTTAACATAGTGAAAGAGAAATAACAAAGAGAAGTAGAACTTAATTAAAGAGTTAACAAGTCTTGCAAGCATATAAGAGGTGCACGACCATGTCGTCGTTAGCTCAACTGTGATGCGGGTTAGCTACCCCTTATGCTCACGGGGACAATCAATTGAGATTGGCGGACCTTTGTAGCATGCCCTAGGTGACTAGGCCGACCTTGTATACTGTGATTCAGACCATAGATTGGAGGGGCCCAACACCAGTTTCTCCGCACATATATGCTCATTGGTCCACATAGACAGTGAAAGATAAAGTTAAAAGAGTACAAAATAAACAAGGCATACAGTAAAGAAAGAAAGCATTACCTTGTTGTATAGTTAATGCGTTGTCACATACAAGAGTAAGAGATGTATTTTTACAAAAAGAGTATTTTCATATATATACATTACACAAGGTATCTTTAGTACTTATAAAACTAGAACTCACTCAACAACGCTAACTTTTATACATTTTCAGTTGGCAGGTAATTGGTGCTGAGGATGGCATGAGGGTGAAGCTACTCGGCAGGGAAAGTTTGACATCCATTCTTAAGTCATGATATTGTTGTTTTGTAATGCGATTAAGCAATCTTTTGTAACTTTAACATTATTTTATTGCTTAACAACAGTATTTTTTTAATAATAGAGAATGGTTTTTGCCCATATAATCCCGCTGTTCATTTAATGAAATATATATTAATATGTTTTATATGCAATAAATGACCAACTGTGAGGTGCCCGGGTACGGGGACTTACATTGTGAGAGTGTTTAAGTTCTCTGTTCTCTTGATAAAGACACAGTAGAAAGTCCACTTTTGAGGAAATGCACTCATGAACTTCCTTATTAGGCCTCTTTTCTCAAGAGAAACTCCAACTGACTGAAGTGATGAGATAAGATCCATGTACTTGAAATATTGCTGGCTAAGAGTTTCTCCAATAATATAGGTAAAGTTTTCAAACTGCTACTTCATGGAGTCTTTCTTGGAGTCATTAGAACCAGAGTACATCTAAGTCAAAGCATTAAAGAGTTCTTTGGCTGTCTTGCAGTGCTCAAAGCCTACCATGATGGAGTTTGGTATGGTTGTAAGAAGTACTGTCATGCCTTTGCTGTCTATGTCCATCTTCTTGTGATCTTAATCTGAGTAATCTTCAACATCCATTTCTATTATGGCACCTTTCCCATTAGGTGATGCCACCTTTGTTTTGTAAGGACCATTAATGATAGATCTCCACATTTTGCTGTCTTGATACTTGATGAACCCTTTAATCCGCATCCTCCAGGATCTGAAATTTTCAGGAGTGATGATAGGAGCTTTAGTCATCATTCCCATTTCAAAATCTGGAGATTTCTGGTTTGTGGCCATTTTGAGTGAGGTGGGTGTATGAGTGAAAAGTCAAGATGATTTGGGATGGTAAGATCTCACAATCAAGAGCCTGAAAGCTCTGATACTAATTACAGGATTGTTACAAGTCACTTAACACAATGGTTCTATCTTAAACTCACTTGATTTCACTCAAATAATGAAGCAGAATCTTCTAAGAATTGATAGTAATATATTAAGTAAGCAAGACACAAGAATAAGTTTTTCAAGATAACTGTATATATTAATTCTCAACTCAAAGATTACAAGACTCTTATAAGCATGCTCTAATGAGCTTATAATGAGAACTATATATAAACTACTATCTATAGCCGGTTATACTTGGAAAACCAGCTGGAAAATACATCTAGAAAAAATACCACAGATGCTAGAAGTATGTAAACTAATATAAAGTATTATCCTAGTATTAGGTAGTCATGACAAGTCCATGACTTACCTTTTGTCACCAACTAAGTATGATAACTGTACTAATCTATGATGGATGAGCAGTGGATAAAGTAAGGTCAAACATACCCGCATGGAAAAGTTCCATGCAGTCTGTTAGTGTAGCAGTTGACCTTATTTTATCCACTTTTCACAGTTGTTACTTCCGAATGTAAGTATACTTCCGAAGACATAAAGTCTTCCAAGGGTACTTTGGCTTCGAAACGAACAACTCCTTCGAATTAGCAGCTTCCAGTCTTTGTCTTCTTTATACTTTGGAAGAGTAAGTTTCTCTTTGGAAGTTCTTCTACTTTTGGCTTCAGAAGGTGGTGAACTCGTCTTTGGAAATGTAGCTTTGTCTTCAGAAGTCCTTCATTCATTGTACCAAAATTAAGTTTAAGTGTTTGTTTTGGTTGCACCAGCCTTATCAGCCCCAATAAGGGCCACTTTAACCTATGGTTGCTTCAAGTCCTATGGTGGTCGTGAGTTGTTTTTCTTTATTTTCCTTGTGTTTCTTTCTTGTTTCTTGCTCAGGTTTGTACCGCTTCTTCCTATAACTTCCAAATTGACTTCATTTAAATCATCTATCTCCTAATACCTGCAAATCGTAAACACACCTGCAATAACCTCATTCGAACAAGTAAACTCATTAAAACCTTATAATTAAATACGTTAAATGTCATTCAAACAACCAAACATCACATCCCCACAATTGTCTCTCGCTTGCCCTCAAGCGAGTATACTTTTAAACTTAACAATTCGGGTCAAAGATTTCAAAATGCAAACACACAAATACTAACCCTGATTAAGGTTCATGGTCATACCCGATTCCCTATTTTCAAAAACGACCAAGTACAAGCATAATCCTCTAACCCATTGAATTGCCTAGCTAGGACTACCAAACTTTAGGTTGCTTCCTTGCACATATCACACCCCTCATAACTGTTCTCTCTACTAGGTGTAATTTCTAGCCTTAGCAAAAGATGTGCCAAATATTTATGAATACTCACGCAATGGTACAAAATAGTGAGCATAGGCTTGTAAATCAATCAATTCTCCATCTACTAATGTGAGACTTCACACCAGTTATGAGGGCTTTCACAGGGTTGTAGTGTTAGGCTTAGGTTCGGGTAGGAAAAATTTAGGAAATAGTGACTAAGGTGATAGAAAACATGAGCTAGCTACTTGTTCAATGTCAAAAACAAACTATGACGCTTCTTAACACGACTTTCTTGCTGAACACAATCTTTTTGTTTTAAGGCCCCGTTCTTGGAACACTTACAGTTGGTCATTCATCGCATAAAACATTTAAGATATAACATTTGCAGCGGAAATTAAACTTTTTATTAATAACAAAAATCATGTCAAATTGTCACATTATTTAAGACACATCTCAAAAATTCTATTCACAATCATTTTCTCCAAAATATGGATGCCGGACTTTAAATCATTCCTAATAGCTTATGCATCCATGTCCGCACCTTATCAGCATCAATAATTACCTGCCAACTATTATGCATACAAAAAGTCAGCGACGCTGAGTAAGTTCTAGTTTTATAATAAAATACTTTTCGTTCATTTAAAACATTTCCTTTACTTTCGTATGTGGTCATACATCATACATACATCTTGATAATAATCATTATTATCTTTAAACATCATTTGTTTCGTACTTTATAACATTTGGTACTTTCATCTTTCACTTCTATCTAGATCCTGTCATATGCTATACCCCCACGTCATGCTCGAAAGCCGGTACTGGGCTGAAGTCTATAAATAGACCCCAAACATTATCCACGAAGCTAACTCCAGTACCGAGAAAAGCGGCAAGGATCCCATTTGTAATTTTGGTTAATCTCAAGGATTAGACCCCTGTATTCATAGGATAGCTAGGCCCCATACAGTTGAGCTAACAACACACAGTTATGAACCTTATTTCATTTTGCTTGCAAGACTTTTCGTTCATTCATTACGTTCCTCTTTTTATCTTCGTTATCTTTCACTTCCATTACATAATAGTTTACTTTCATTACATACATGCCAAGTAAAGTCATACCATAAAACATATAGTTTAAGAGTCATTTTAACGTGAAAAGATAACACATCACACATAATATCATACCATGCAAAAACTTAATCATACATTATCATCATCATCTCATGTGAAATCTTAACATTTCGCGCGAGAACCATGCCATAATTAAATCCTGCACATCAAACCATCTAGTCGCGGGAAAACTACAAATCATGCGAAAACATACTATTACGTGAGAACTTCCTGTCATGCGAGAACTTCTAGTCGTGCGAGAACTATACCTTTTGCGCGAGAACTTTGTAGATTCAAATCTCATAAAGTACAACTTAACTGCTCATGAGAAAACTATGGGTTTTACCGCCCAGGCATAGCTTATCGCGTCTAAGGGCTGTATAACATGCCTAACATCATGAACATAATCATCACAGGTGTAAACCAGGATTCTCAAACATCATAACATGCATAATAACCCCAAAACATGAAAACTTGCATAAAAAGGGGACTAGAAACTCAACTCGTGAAGTTTTAGTACAAACTTGACCTTCCCGACGCTCTTACGGAACGAAAACTACATACCCATGCATTACATACATCAATAATTGCTTCTTAGTACAAAACATGAGTTACTACACGAGTTACATACCTTAAAGACCTCGATTCTGCACTTCATTTTCCAAATTTATGATCATCGGTTCATCATCTGTGACTATTTGTTGTCTTGTCCCAGAGGATTCAGCCGTATCCATTTTAAGTTCTATGGTACTATCACTCGGGCTGACGTGCTCCTCATTGCTCGCATCTGCATTTGTAGTTTCTTCCTCATCTGAAGAGTGATCACTTACTTCTAGATCTGTCCCTGAAGACCTAGAAGTTCCATTAACTTGAGATGTAGTGCTGGAGTCCTGAATGGGAGTGTTCAGAATGTCATACATCATTTGAGCAGCAATCTTATCGTCAGAATATTTAGGCGGAAGATTGAATGATTTGAAAAATCCATCATAGTCAAAGAATGATGATGGACCTTTCCCAGCAAGAGGGGTGGTGTATCGGTGAACATCAACATTGCACCACACTTCAACTTGACCTATCGAGTTGTTGTAAACCCGTTTGTCATGAATATTGTAACTAATAAAAATTCCCTCATCTGCCTTTTCATTGAACTTTCCTATCTGAGTTTTCTTTAGTAACATGCATGGCTGAGTTTTCTTTAGTAACATGCACGGAGCCCCAAACGGTTCAAGATATTCCAGATTCGGTTCGCGTCTCTGAAGTAACATATAGCAGGTTTTTCCATGACGCTTGACTACCAGAACTTGATTGAGAGTGTAGCATGCATTAGCAACCGCTTCATTCCAGAATTGAAGCAGTAGTTTCAAATCTACCAACATAGTCCATGCAGTTTCAATCAAGCTTTAATTTTTGCATTCAGCAACTCCGTTCATCTAAGGGGTATAAGTAGAAGATAATTGATGAACAATCCCCTTCTCTCTGCAGAATACATTCATCCATTGATTCTTGAATTCTGTGCCATTGTCTGAATGGATCTTCCTTATTTTCAGCTTGTATAGAGACTCTAGGATAGTGACTAATACCTTGAATGACTCAAATGTCTCTGATTTTGACTAAAGAAACATTATCCATGAAAATCTTGAATAATCATCTGTGACCATAAAACAGTACCAGTCTCCAACTATGCTTTTAGTGCTGACAGGACCAAATAGGTCCATGTGTAGAATCTCTAAAGGCATCTAAATTGAATGAACTTTCTTTGATTTGTGAGATTTCTTGGTCTGTTTACCTTTCTTGCATGAGATGCAAAAATCTAGCAGCTAAAAATGCTTAACTGTAAGTCCTTCAACCAGATTATTTTGAACTAAGTGATTCATCTTCCGTGGATTGATGTGTCCCATTTCCTACACCAAGAGATGGAATCTTTCTCTGTGGCTTTTTACAAGAAACACTGTGCAGCTGAATCTGTGGTAGAAGCTCTTGACATGTCCAAGACATAAAGATCATTATATCTTGAAGCTAACATTAAGATTTGCTTCTAAGGGATAACAAATTCCTTCTTCAGAATGTAGCATTTCTTATCATCGAACACCAGTTTAAAACCCTAATCACAGATTTGAAAAACTGAATGTAAATTGTTCTCCAGTTGTTGAACGTAATTTACTTTGTCAAAGTTCACCTTTCCGTTTCCTACTTCACCATGAGCGGTTATGTAGCCTCCTTTATTTACAGAAAAAGATACACGTCCCCCTTTGATTTGCTTGACATTGAAAAGGAGAGACAAGTTCCCTGTCATGTGCCTGGATGCCCCACTATCAATAATCTAGGTGTTAGTGATAGCGCTGTAGTGGACAACTTGCACAAAATAGAAATGATTGGTTTAGGTGTGGGACCTAAGCCTTTATAGGCTTGGGTTTCCTAGCACCACACATAACAAACTCTACCCCATTGTTCTTTTGAAGTTGGAGAGACAACATTCTTCAACTTATCCTCACTATCAGACACTACTGATGATTTTTCTTTCCACACAACGGTTTTGTTTAAGGACTGTTTGTGATAAATAGACGATTGGTTTTTGTTTGAACCAGTGGTTTGTTTTCACTGGCTTGTTTTACCTCAGTCGTCACAGCTTTGCAAGTGGCTTGTCTGTGTTGCATATGGTGTTTTGGAGGGGTATTTGATCTTGATTTTGTAAACCTTGGTTTATTTTCTTAAACAAGTTCAACCTTTCATCTTGGTGTCTGATAGTGGGGACAATTTGGAGATACATGTCCTCATTCTCCATATCTAAAACAGGATCTCCATTCTACTGGACGGGGCGATCTTTTGTGTGGTGGGAAGTATGGTCTTGGATTGGTCTCATTCTTCTCAAACTTAGGTTTCTCACCTTCTTGGACAAACTTAATTTGTTTAACATTTTGATTAACATTGCCTTTCTTTTTGTTGAGATTTTGATGATGATGAACAGTTTTAGAATAAGTTGATTCTTAAATTTTAGTTTTTGAAGCAGAAACTTTTCAACCTAACCCAGTCATAGCACTATCATCCTCTTTAACCCAATCCTCAATTTTAATCTCATTTTTTATGCAGGATGTAGTTGCTTTCTGGTCAGTTAATGGTGGTACAGATTTAACTGTGGTATCTAGATCACTGACCAGAGGTGTCGTCACCACATTATCCTTTATTGGGTTATTATTTATGGGTTGACATTTTGTGTTTAAAAGGATTGCATGTGGTGGAGGCACAACCTGATAACCAATCCCTTCCCCCTATTTCTTTCTTTAACCAAGTTCTTAACAATGTGAGAGGAATTAGAAAGACTATGAAGTTTCTAATTTAACGACTCAATTTCAACTTGAAGAATTGCTTTTTATTTCTTAGTTTCCTCTATTGTTGTTAAATAGAACTTAATATCATTAGCCTGATTAAAGGCAGCAACCTCAGTCTCCCTAAGTTGCTTTCCTAACAGTTCATTGTTTTCTTTAAAACAACACTCATTTTGTTTTAATACCCTGTTAGCTTCAGTGCATAATTTTAAATCATTTACTAAACTATCATTGTGATCTAACAGTCTAGCAAATTTTAAATCTATGCTTTCACAAAATTTATTACATTCTTCACAGGCATGTTGATTAAAAAGTTCATCTTGGGATCTACCTGCGAAGTGCCGGAGGTGTCAGCCATGAAAGCAAGTTTAGATTCTTCATTGGTCAGAGATTCTGTGCTCGCTGCAACTAGTTTATCTTCAACCAATTGTTCAACAACATCTATAGCTTCCTCAGAGTCTGAATTGGCATTATCAGCTGAGTTATCTCTTTCACTTACTGAATCATCATTAAGATCTTCCACCAAAGCCATATTAGCTTCACCACCAGAAACGAACCAAAATGTCCAGTACTGTCCTTCATCTCATTGAGCAACCATAGCTTTGGAATCTTAACTGGTTGAAGTCATATTCTTTTCCTTGTCCTGACGGTGGTTTGATGTGAAAGGGTTACCATTTCCAGTCTTCTTTGGTTTCATGCACTCTTTTTTGAATCCTTTTCACCACAGTTAAAGCATGTGACTTTTGTTTTATCAAAACCAAAGGTTGTGTCTTTAGTAGCTATCAGGTTTGGGCCAGTCTTTTTCACAAATTTCTTCGCTCTTCTAACTGCACTAGCCAGAGCCTACATTATATCCATTCTCTCTAATTCAGCCTCGTCAACCTGCTCATAGTCTTCATTAGCCAGATGACAATTTCTAATTTTTCCAGCAACCAATCCATCATAAGAGTGCATAACAATAGCAAGAAGATCCATGTGTTCCTTGGCTACTTCAACGGTAACATTTCCTAGATTTTCAGTCTTTAGCTTTGTTGTATTTGCTTTTGGGATTTTGTACTGAGCACCCGATGATCTTGACACTTCACTTCCAGATTACCCATTTTGAGAATTTACAGACGTGTTGGATGCAAATGCTATTTGAAGAGGTGCTCCTCATGATGTGGGTGTGGGAACAATGTTGTACAGTGATGGATTCTGAGTATATGACCCCTTCTTTGACTTGTATTTTTGCCTCAGCTCCTCTTCCCTCAATTTTAAGATAAAATCATTGATATCGAGAGTAACTAGAGTATCATTCTGTCTCAGATTAGAAACTAAGGGATCCCATTTATCCGGCAACCCATCAGCAAAGCTCGCAACTTTATCCTCTATAGATGTAGTTACCCCATGTGTGTCAACTCACTCATCATATGGTAGAATCTGTCTATAATGTCATCCAAGCATTCATTTCCAATGGATGAGAAGTTATCAAATTCCTTCTTGAGGGCTTTGGCCTTCAGTGCCTTTAACGTGGCATTACCATCGTATCGCTTTTCCAAAGAAGACCACAACTTCTTGGATTGTTTATGTTTTGAAAATTGATGGAAAATGTCTTTAGGAATTGACTGAGTTAGTAAGGCATAAGCTTTCTTCTTGGCATTGTGAGCAACCTTTTGAACTTCATTCATCCCACTCAAAGTCAGCTTAACACCATTAGCTCCAACCAGTGTAGATTAACCAGTTTTAATAGCAATCCACAAGTTTGGGTCTAAACCATTAAGGTAAATCTCAAACCGTTGTTTCCACTGTGGGAATTCATCCAAAGTCAACAATTTTGGAGGCTTGTTGTGATTTCCAATTTCATTCTGCAGTAGTAAGAGATTCTGGATTTGTGAGTATTCCTAACAGTAAGCGCGATGTTCTGATCGTCCATGTTGTCAACACTTGAGGTTACCCAAAGTCAATAGCTCAAACATGAACCACTTATGCTACTGAGTCAGTTGTGCAATTGAACAATACGAATGAGTTCAATCCTATGAATGGAGAGTGCGAATGGATTCAATCCTAGGAATAAGACTAAGATTCTTGAGAGGGCCCGTGAAGAGCCCGAGGTGCATCATCAGGAGGGTGGTGAAGAGAGTGTGAACTTAAGGGCCTCGGTGAAAGAGGCGGTGGTAGAGGAAGTTCATCAAGTCATGCAGACGATTCTACCATCTGTAGTGACTGAAGTGATCAAAGCTGTAGGGAGGATGAGAAGAAAGATAGGAGAAGGACCACAGGAAGGGAGGAAAGGGAATGATCGGAGACCAAGATGATTGTCTCGAGTGAGGAGGAGGAGGAGGAAGCGGTGTAAGAAACTACATGAGGATGTAACTACGGGGCATTTCAGAGATGCAAGCCCCCAACTTTTGATGGAAATGGCAATGCTGCTGCTGCTCACCGCCGGGTGAGAGAGATGGAAGCAGTACTGGAGATTAGTGGTGTCGGGAGGATTAGAAGGTGAAGTTTGCCACTCACTCATTTGTTGACTCGGCTCTATGTTGGTGGGACAATATTGTCAAAGCCGAGGGCAACAGGGCCATTGGAAAGATCAGGTGGCCAAAACTGAAGAAGTTAGTAATTGAGGAGTTCTATCCTCGTAGAAAATTAGACAAGATTGAGAGGGAGTTCCTGCAGCTGGAGGCGGGAACTACGACACACCAACAGTATACCACCAAGTTTAATGAGATGGCGAGACTGGTACTGGATCATGTGACGCCGGAGTCGAAGAAGATCAAGAAGTATATCCAAGGATTGCCAGCTGATGTTTGTAGGCACTTGATTGCTGCCCCACAAAGCACTTTCAGGTTGACAGTGGATGTGGCTGGGAGGTTAAACGATGAGAGAGAGTGGCGGTAGTTGAGGTGAAGTGGACAGGTGGTGGTGATAGGAACTGGAGTGGGAAAAGGTTTGGACATGGTGGTTTCACTCCAAACAATAAAAGGAGGAAAGTGGATGACCGTAGGGTGATGTCATCTACTTCGGGGATAAAGAAGTGTAGTAAATGTGGGAGAGAGCACTCTGGTGAGTGTAAATGGGGATTCAGTGTGTACTTCAAGTGTGGGAAGCCCGGTTATGTGGCAAAGATATATGGAGTCATACGGTGTTATAACTATGGCGAGGAGGGCCATGTGAACAGGGACTGCAAGAAGCCACAGGCTGAAAGTTCTGGGATGAAGAAGAAGCCAGAGAAAGGAGGACAGAGGGCGAGTGCTAGAGCCTTCATGATGACGCGGGAGGAGGCTAGAGTGGATCTCGATGTCGTGTCAGGTATGTTTCTAGTAAACCAAATTTGTGCCTCTATGTTATTTGATTCTGGTGCTAGTAGGAGTTTTATTTCTACTGCTTTCTGTGCTAAGTTGGCTATTAGTAATAGAAGTACTGATGATCCATTCGATGTAGAAACTGCTAATGGTAAGTCTGCTAGAATTACTGATATGATAGAGGAAAGTGCCATAGAACTAAAAGGTCATAGGTTTTCTGCTAAGTTACATATGATGCCCCTAGGTGGATTTGATGTAGTACTAGGGATGGATTTGTTAGCACCCCATGAGGCAAACATCGGGTGTCCCAAGAAGATGATTCGATTAATTACGCTCGATGGAAGTTTGGTAACAGTTTATGGCGATCGCGTCACTACGGTTCCGAAGGTGATTTCGATGCCGGTGGTAGGAAAGTACATGAGACGTGCATGCGGTGCCTACCTGGCCTACGTAAAAGATGTGGATGCATTAGTACCACAATTGTATGATGTGCCAATTGTGCGTGACTTTACGGACGTGTTCCTAGAGGACTTGCCAGGAGTGCCACCGGATTGTGAGATTGAGTTTCAGATTGATCTGATACCCAGTGCTCAACCCATTGCCAAGGCACCTTATCGACTAGCTCCGACTGAGATAAAGGATTTAATGGCTCAACTACAGGAGTTGATGGATAAAGGGATCATTCAACCGAGTATCTCTCCTTGGGGCGCTCCGGTCTTGTTCGTGAAGAAGAAAGATGGTAGTATGCGGATGTGCATCGACTACCGAGAGCTGAATAAGTTCACGGTGAAGAATCGGTATCCGTTACTGAGAATTGATGACTTGTTTGATCAGCTCCAAGGTTCCAGTTGGTTCTCAAGGATAGATTTTCAATCTAGTTACCATCAGTTGAAGGTAAAGGGGCGAGATATTCCCAATACAGCTTTTCTCACGCGTTATGGACAGTACAAGTTTCTCGTTATGTCTTTCGGTTCGACTAACATGCCAGCCGCCTTTATGGATTTAATGAACCGAGTGTGTCGGCTCATGTTAGATAAATCAGTGATTGTGTTTATTGATGATATCCTGATTTATTCGAGAAGTGAGGAAGAACATGCCAGCCATATACGTGAGGTGTTGGAGACACTTAGAAGAGAGAAGTTATATGCTAAATTCTCTAAGTGTGCTTTTTGGTTACGCGAAGTTCAATTTCTGGGTCACGTGGCAATTGCTGAAGGAATCATGGTGGACCCAGCAAAGGTTGAGGCAGTGATGGAATGAAAGTCTTCAAAGATGACATCCGAGATTCGCAGTTTCTTGGGTTTAGCGAGTTATTATAGGATATTCATCCAAGACTTTTCTAAGATAGCCTCACCTTTGACCAAATTGACCCGCAAAGATGTGAAGTTTCTGTGGGGTCAGAAACAGGAGGATGCTTTTGAAGATTTAAAAGCAAGATTGACTCAAGCTCCTGTCTTGACATTACCCGAAGGGAGTGAAGACTTAGTGGTATATTCAGAAGCTTCTTATTCGGGGCTAGGTTGCGTGTTAGTGCAACATCAAAGAGTAATAGCCTACACATCTCAACAGCTGAAAACCCACGAAGATAGTTATCCTACCCATGATTTGGAGTTAGTGGTTATGGTCTTTACGTTGATGATTTGGAGGCACTAATTATACGGGACGAAGTGCACCTTCTTCATCAACCACAAGAGCTTGAAGTACTTCTTTGAGAAAAAGGATCTCAACATGAGACAGAGGAGATGGTTAGAGCTCATCAAAGACTATGACTGTAAGATCCATTATCACCCGGGTAAGGTCAACTTTATGGCCGATGCCCTTAGCCGAAAAGAGAGACCCGAGCCGATTCGGGTGAAGTCTTATCAGTTGGTTATGACCTCAGACGTGATGACGCAAGTCAAAGGATTTTAAGATTAGGTGTTTAAAGAAGATCGCCTTAACTCTGAAAGGATGAGAGGTCTAGTCGCGGAGTTAGGATAAGGAACTCACGGGGTGAGAACCCGCTTCGGGCGGATGTGGATCTTGATACGGAGATCTAAGGGGACGAATTATGGATGAGGCTTATAAGACTCGATACTCCATTCATCGAGGCGCCACCAAGATGTATCAAGACATGAAGAAGGACTACTAGTGGCCGGGTATAAAACGTGACATGGCAAAGTATGTGAGTAAGTGCCTTACTTGTCTACAAGTGAAGGCGAAACATCAAAAACTACACGGGAAGATCCAAGCATTGGATATACTCGAGTGGAAGTGGGAGCACATCACCATTGACTTTATTACTAAGCTACCTCGTACAACGAGGGGGTGCGATACCATTTGGGTGATTGTTGATCGTCTGACCAAGAGTGCTCACTTCCTACCAATCTGCGAGACGTATTCATCCGAGAGACTGGCGGATTTGTTTATCAAGGAGATTGTAGCTCGTCATGGCGTGCTGGTGTCTATTGTGTCTGATCGTGACACTCGGTTTACATCCAAGTTCTAGAAAAGATTCCATGATGCAATAGGGACGAGGCTACAAATTAGCATGACTTATCATCCTCAGACAGATGGTCAGTGTAAGAGAACGATTCAGATGCTTGAGGATATGCTTTGAGCATGCGTGATCGACTTTAACGGAAGTTAGGATGATCAATTACCATTAGCTGAATTCTTATATAACAATAGTTATCATGCCAGCATTGGCATGCCTCCATATGAGATGCTATACGGTTGGAGGTGTAGCATGCCCGTGTGTTGGGGCGAGATCGGACAGAAAGAGTTAGGAAGCCTTGAGGTGACCGAGACTACAACTGAAAAGTTAGAAAAGATCAAGGCTTTCATGAAAGCGGCAAACGATAGACAAAAGTCATACGCCGACAAGAGGCGTAGACCGATTGAATTCAAGGTGGGCGATCGAGTTATGTTGAAGGTCATAGAAAATTATTCGGTTCAGAAAGCGAGGTAAGCTAAGCCCGAGGTATATAGGACCTTTCCAAATCATTGCTCGAGCAGGAGAGGTGGCCTATAGGTTAGAGCTACCTGATGAGTTAAGTGGAATCCATCCAACATTCCATGTATCTCATCTAAGAAAGTGCTTAGCTGATGAAGATATGATTATACCACTAGATGATATTGAACTGGACGAACGGCTCAATTATGTAGAGCAACCAGTGGCAATCATCGATTGGAAAAAGAAAAGATTGAGGAATAAAGTGGTTCCACTTGTGCGGGTGCAGTGGAAACACCGAAAGGGTTCTGAGTCTATGTTGTAGATTGAAGAAGTGACGAGACAACATTACCCACGGTTACTCGAAGAATGACAGGTTTCAGGGACGAAACCTCTTTAAGGGGGGTGGACTTGTAACATCCGGAAATTTTGTCAGTTAAAAGAAAAGAAAAGAAATAAGAAAGAGGAAACAAAAGTATCTCGTAAGAAACTAAAATGAATACAAGTGAAAAGGGTAAAAGTGTACAAGATACCGAACTTGTTATTATTATGTTTAAAAGGTGGCATGGCCGCCCACAACTCCCCTACCAAATGCAGTCGACATTTTTAGAGAGAGAAAGCAGAAGGATCTTAGGTTTTAGAGTGAGAAAGTAGCTGGATTTAGGCAATGTAAGCAAATTTAGCATAATTGGTTTGGTTTTTATGGATTTTTGACCATGAAACCGGTTTCTACATGTTCTTATGTGTGTACATTTGTTTGGGTATGTGTTTATGACATGTATAGGTGTTAGAAATCTTTAAAAAGTTTGAGTTTGAAGGAGTGAGCTTGGAAGCAGCCTAGGTGAGTTTGTAGACCCCATCTTTTACATGTTTTATTAATTATTTGGGGCTAAAAATGCATGTAAATGCTTTGAATAGTGTTTAGAATGGTTGTATGATCTTAGAACAGGTTGAATTGATGTTTGGGACTGAAAAATATGTTAGAAACATGTAAGTAGGTGGTCATGCGCCCAAATAGTGCCCATGTACCTAAGATTTTGCCTTATAAAATTTTAAGTAAGGTCATGCACCCAAACAGTAGCCCATGCGCCTAGACAATGCCTTAGAAAATACTAAGTACATGCTGATGCGCCTGAACAGTAGTTCATGCGCCTAAGTTTTGCTGAAACGTCTAAGTATAGGGTTGATGTGCCCTAATAGTGTTCATGCACCCAAATTCTACTTAGGCGCCTAAGTGTAGGCTCATACCCCTAAACAGTTTATGCACCCAAAAGTGATAAACGGCTAAGTATCGGGCCATGTGCCTAAATAGTGATGAAACACCTGAACAGTCCTCATGTGCCTGCATAGTGTTAAAGCGCCTATAAGCCTATTTTGACCTAGGGCTTCTATAAGCCTATTTTATGCATAGTTATGCTTTGTTCTTATGTTCCTTATGTATATTGATGGATAAATTTACAAAATGTGTTTACAATCATAAACATGAAGTATTATCATTAAAAAAGATATAAGATTAATGATAATGAAAGTGGAAAATAAAGAACGAATGAATGAAAGGTTTGAAAGCAGAATGAAAGGAGGAACACAACTCATGGAGTTGTTAGCTCAACTGTGTGCATTATAGCGTGCGATTTTGGCTAACCCATAAGGGTTCACACATAGGGGGATCAGTCTTGGTGACTGATCCATAGTACGTAACAGAATCATTGTCATTCGACCCCGGAAATAATGAAGCTTTGCGCCCGGAATAATGGCTTCGGGCATAGGCTTTATGCCAATTAGTAATGAGGCTTTGTGCCCAGAATGGTGGCTTCGGGCCACGGGCTTTGTGCAAATTAGTAATGAGGCTTTGTGCCTGGAATGGTGGCTTCGGGCTACGATTGGGGGAAAAGCATGACAGGATCTAGATTCAGTATGAAACGAACGAAATGATAAAATACAAAACGAACGAAGTGATAAAGTACGAAACGAATGATAACGAAAGATAATGATAAAGTACGAAACGAACGAATAAGTGAGAAAAGGAATAAAGAATAAGGTTATGCCTTGTTGTATGTACAATGAATGCTTACGTACGAAAGTGAAGAAAGTATTTTCTTGTATGAACCATATAAAGTGTTTTGATACTTACAAAACTAGAACTCACTCAGCAATGCTGACTTTTATGCATTTTCAGTTGACAGGTAATGTTGCTGAGGATGGCACACGAGGAGGCTACTCGGCGGGGCAGGACTGGCATCCATTCACGCATAATATTATTGTTATTTTGTAATGAAATTAATGGATGTTTTCTTTTGTAACTTCAACAATGTTTTATTGCATAACAACAGTATTTATTAATAAAATGAATGGCTTTTTGTTGGTCAAATTTTGATTGACTTTAGTGCTAATGATTGATAATCATAGTGATATCCCAGCAAAAATTGAATTAACAGAGAAAAATATATAAAAGAGTTTCAAAATAAAGGCATAAGATCCAAACTCAAACAATACAAACAAACAAAGGCTAAATGATAAGTGACCAATGCAATTCCAGCCAAGAAAATGCTATCAAAACAGTAATGCAAAAGGTGTATTTCGATTAAGGTTCTGCAAAACTTGTCCCCAAAGTTACAAGAATTGAAAATATATAAACAGAGCTAAATTCACTGGTAGTTTTGCTGGAGAGCGAAACTACCCTGACCTGAATTATAAGTTCACCCGGCGGCGAACAACAGATTCGCCGGGTGACCTATATCAGCTGACTACGAGCGAATCTATAGATTCGCTCGTAGTTTCACTGGGTCAGTGCGAAACAAAGATAAATTCTAACTAATCAATACTTACATATATGTAAAACATCTAACATTGGACCTATTACATATAAGACAAAATAAGCTAATCTAATCTAGGTGAGTCTAACCTACCTAGAACATCAATACTCCCCCTAGGTTGGACCTCACCTAGAGGAGTCTTCTCATTTAGCTCCAAAATCTTGACTCGATCTCTGCAAGCGGATTTGTAACATCGTCACTTTCATCATTCATGAATGTATCTAAGTCAGCTCCAGCTTCAATATTAACTTCGACCTCGAAATTCTCAATGAATGCTCCTGCCCTTGACTCAATCCTGGCCACTGGATTAGTAACATCTTCCAATCCTGGCTCTGTTTCACTATCAACAATAAATTGCTCAACAAACGCTGCTTCATTAACTTCTGTATCAGTCGGGCGAAACTATAGTTTCAATAGCCTAGTTTCGCCTCCAGTGAAACTATCTGCGAAACTAAGACTGCTATATATAGATTTCATTTTGTTTGTTGTTGTGTATCCTTTCTGTTGCAAGAGGCTATTGTAAGCTGTTTCTTATTGAATATATTGAGCTTATTTCATTCCATTGTGTATTGTTGCTTATTGAAACATATTTGAATACATTTTGGTCTTCTTTGTTCTTCAAATCCTTGTGTGTTGTTTGTTAATGGTATTGAACGATTCAAACCATATTCTGCACTGAAAAACTGATCAAATGGACCTATAAACATCCTCATGTAATCAAACATAGGAACATTCTGAGCACCTGTGATCATGGCCAACCTTTTATAAGAAATCTCAGACATGTGTTCAAGAACTAAGGTTTATCAACCAACACCATAAGCATGGAGATCAGGGTATTCTTAATTAATGATCATCTATAGGAATGTTGGATACATCAAGTATTTGTTCCTAATGCCTTTCTCCAAGTTGAAGATAAACCTATTCATAATCCATTTGACCATGTTGAATCTTCTGTTAGTAGCAAGAGCTACAATGGGAGATGCAATGTCTACTGGGAAAGAATTCCATCCTGCACTCCTCTTAGATATGCAGTGCTGGAATATGTAGCATAAAAGCTTCCAATGGTTGTAGACTCTGGCCCTAAAGAATTGCTTCTTTGGAAAGTGATCAGGATGGCCCATTTCCATGATTGTCTCTCTACATTCATGAATGTCAGTTCTGATTGATCTTCTGGATCATTTTGTCCCAATCTTAAGGCAGCTCTGATAGAATCTTCTAAAACTTCTATCATTATATTATGTAACACCCGAGTATTTTAAGAAGTTGTAAAAAGAAGAATAAAAGTGGAAAATGCAATTTAACCGAAGTTGAGGGGTTAAATGTGTCAAAAGTACAAAATAATATATTATATTTTATACAAAAGGAGTATTGCTGCCCATACACCCTGCACACCAACTTTCATTCGGTTTTAGAGAGAGAAAGAGCAGAATTCGAGTTTCTAGAGAGAAGAAGAAGAAGAAGGCTGAATTTAAGATAATAATTAGTGTTTTTAAGTTGTTCTTGGCTAGATTTAGCCTCGGTTACATGCTTACATGTGTTTGTATGTTTGGTTGTGTATTTTGGTGGGTTTTTAGGCGTTTGAACTCATTGCATTCGGGTTTTGAAGAAATCATACATGAAAGCTGCATAAGGTGAGTTCCAGAACCCCCTTTTTATATGTTTTAACCGATTTTGGGGCTGGAAATACATGTAAGAAATGCTTTTATAAAAATTGGTTTTGTTACCCGTATGTATATGTATGAATGTGTATCTGGGTGGGTGTAAGTCTGGGTTTGATTTGTGGTTATGTTCATATTATGATGCTTAGAATGTGAGAACTAAGCTTAGAATCTGTTAGGATTGAATTTGGGATTGAATTATGATGATGTTAGTTACAAGTAGCTGTTCATGCGTCTGAAATAGTACCCATACGCCCAACTACCAAAATGACTAAGTATTCCCAAACACCCAAAATCCATGCGCCTAAATAGTGCCCAAACGCCTAAGTGCCCATGCGCCTGCATAGTGCTTATGCGCCTAGAGTTGGCCTAGAATGATTAAGTGTTGGGCCATGCGCTCCAATAGGGCTTATGAACCCAGAACCTTCCCATGCGCCTAAGTGTTCCCATGCGTTCAGAAGGCCATGCGCCTGCATAGTGCCCATGCGCCTGCATAGTTCTCATTAGGGGTGTGCAAAAAACCAAAACAACTGAACCGCAACCGAAATAACCGACGCAACCAAACTGATAAAACCAAAACCAATAAGAAACCGACGGTTTGGTTTGATGATTTTTTAAAAACCGATTTTTTCGGTTCTGTTTCGGTTTTGCTTGTAATAGAAACCGAAAAAACCGAACCGAAACCATAAAACCGAACTTGTAAATTTAGAGGTGTATTCATACATTTATAAACATGACTAGCCTATAAATTACTTATTTAACTTATCCTATCTAAAATAGATATATATTTAGGTTTCAAGAATAATCTTTAAACTTTTTTGTTTAATAGATTAAATTATTTTATTGAATTTTTTTTTATATTTTATTAATTGTAATTAATTTTAAGGTTAAGTAATTATAAGAATCTATATATTATGTTTAAAGATCAACAAAATAATGTAAGCCTAAAGGTTTTAGCTTAAAATTCATTACTTTGAACCAATTAAAAAAACTTGAAGCCCAAAAACGAAACCGAAAAAACCGAAACCGAACCAAAACCGAAGTCTAAACCGAAAATCAAAAACCGAAAAAACCAAAACCGAATGGTTTTAAAAACCTAAAAACCAAAATATCGGTTTTTGGTTTAGGTTTTAGGCTAAAACCGAACCAAACCGACCATGCACACCCCTAGTGCTCATGCGCCTAGAATTTAGAAATATTTTTAAGAGGTTTTAACAGCACGGCCCCAGCCAGGGGCTACTGCCCCTAGGACCCCACTAGGGGCTGCTGTCCCTAGGACCCCTCTGTCAGGGGCTGCTGCCCCCGAACCCTTGTTGTCCCCCGGAGGGTGGGTTATGTTCTATGATGACTTGTTATGTATGTGTATGTGTATGTGAATGGATGATGCATGATGTTTATGATGATGTGCAATGATGTATGTGATGCTACGTGATGCTATGTATGTTTATGTTGTGTTTCCTTATGTTCCTATTATATATTATTCCGTGACTTACATGTTATGAGTATGAAATGTGAAAAGTATTATATAAGCGGAAGTTAATGACAATGATAGTGGAACATAAAGAAAGAATGAATGCATGCATTAATGAACGAAGGAATGTAAGAAAATTCTTGCAAGCAATGTACGGAGGTTCACACCCAATGAAAGGTGTTAGCTCAACTGTGTGTGGGTTAGCTACCTCGAAAGGATACACACTGGGGTCTAATCCTTGTGATTGACCATACGTATGGGATCTTGCCGCTTACCCCAGTACCGTGGTCAGGCCACCAGGCACAATATATGGGAGTCTATTTATAGACAGTACCCGCTTTATGCATGACGGTGGGGTATAGCCCGTGGCAATGGCCCGGAATGTGAGGAAGATAAAGGCGAATGTACGTAACGTATGGTAAGGAAGATAACGATGACGTACGATGATGAATGAACGAAAGTTAATGAACGATGATGAAGATAATAATAAGATTATCTATTTGTACATATGATGTATGAGCACATATGAAAGTAAAGAACGGTTTTGAATGATAAGTGAAGTATTTTATTTATAAAGCCAGAACTCACTCAACAACGCTGACTTTTATGTATTTTCCCATTGGTAGGTGATTGTTGCTGAGGATGGCATGGGGCAGCTACTTGGCATTTTTGGGATGACATCCATTTGTATAACAATGACGTTTTTATGATGTAATGCAATTTATAATATTTTGTAACAGTTAACTACATTATATTATTTTGCAAAAGCATTCATTAATATATGAAATGGTTTAAAGTAATTTTTGTTACGACGTTTTAATTAAATGTATGTTTATGTGTTTTGTGCAATGATAGTACAACTGTGAGGTGCCTGGGAATGGGGCCTTACATACTATTTGTAACAAAACCCCCCAATACTTTCCTTCCTTCATCATTTACTTCAAAAGCTGCTGTGTTCCAGAACTTCTTGATTAGTCTTCCATAGATCACTGGTTGGTAACACATAGCATATACATACCTAGTCCCTAGTAAAAATCTGATCATCTCTTCATAATTGACAGCATCTTGTACATCCTCATTAAGTAATGCTGCAACATTGTGCTTTGGTTCAAACTTCAATTCATTCATCTGCACAAATGAAAACAAGAACTTTAGTTAGTTTGATTTTAAACATTTTGAATTTAATGGATGTTGATTGAATTTTAATGAATTATTATATTTAAACACTTATTAATCTAACTTGTACTTAGAAAATGTCTAAGTATTTATATATTTTGTTCAAGAACACAATATGCTCAAGTTAGGGTATATATAGTTTTAAACATATCAATTCATTAATTTTTATCAAACACATATTAAAAAAATTGAATTTTTTATGAATTGTCTATTTTAATTAAAAATTCAAAATCCATTGACTGTTCATCTTTATTACTTCAACTGATGAAGACTCATCATTGAACCAATGTTGATAAATTCAGTGTTTGATGTGTTAAAATGCTCGAAATCAATTCAATATCAACTATCTAACATCAATTTCAGTTCTTATTTATAATTTAGTTCATAAATTTTAAATATTCAGACGAGTTAGGGTTCATACGCCCGAACAGATATGAAACGCCCAGTCAAAATTTGAATCAAAATCTTGAAAATGTGTAGATTTGATTATGGACGTACGTTTATAATCTGATAAACACACTGTCAATCTCATAATTATAGCACAAACCATCAAACTAAGTGAAATGAAGATAACCGAGAGTCGAGAGAGTGAGTTCAGGGGTTTAGATGAATGAAATGAATGAAAAATATGAAGTGTTGTATTTATACTAAGTAAAAATTTTAGACGCATGACCACTATTTGTGCACATGGGCTTAGGCACATGGGCACTGTTTGTGCAAATGAGTTTAGGTTTTTCACAAAGTATTTAGGTGCATGAGCACTGTTTGTGCACATGGGCTTAGGCGTACGAGCACTGTTCAGCCGCATAAGCACTGTGTAGGCGCTTTTGCACTGTTCAGGCACATGAGTCTATCTGAAACACCCAACACTTGGTGAATTTTCACTTGAAACACCCTGTTGGACCAAAAGAACCAATGAGTCAAGATCAGGAAAACCTCTAAGTCCCACATATCATTACAACAACTGCTGAAGACTCCTATCAGCTGTTCTGACAAAGTCTGAAGAATCAAAGTCTGAAGATCAAAGATCTGAAGTAGAACAGCTGAAGATTTTAAAGTGCTAAAGACAAGTACTGAAGTCTGAAGTACTGAAACATACAAGTACTGAAGACTTCAAGTACTGAAGACAAGTACTGAAGATCAAAGTT
>BJCO01497070.1:0-12181 GCA_018326465.1 Flaveria floridana | reverse complement strand
TATTTCAGTAGTTTGTAAAATGACTGAAAAGTTTGTTCTTCAGTCGTTGTAGTTTTCAGTAGTTTCTTTTTAGCTGTTGTAATAAGTTTAACACTTAGTATTTTATAAGAAGATGTCAGCTGTTTGACATCTTCAGTAGTTAAGATAGTTTCAGTAGTTTGTTAGAATAACGGTTTGTTGTCACTATCAAGTGACATCAGCTGACGTCATTCTTCCTATAAAAGGAAGATGACCTAATTGTAATCCTGGCCGAAGTGTGTGATCTAATAGAAAACACCTTTTTGCAGAATTCCTCTCTTTCTCTATAACATACTGTTACATTGATATATCTCTTGTGTTCTTAGTATAATTTGCTTAATTCTTGTGTTAAATCCGCTGCGAATACAACCTAGTTGATCAAACTAGAGGCTGAGATCTTTTCACGGTTTTGAATGATAAGTGAAGTATTTTATTTATAAAACTAGAACTCACTCAACAACGTTGACTTTTATGTATTTTCCAGTTGGCAGGTAATAGTTGCTGAGGATGGCACGGGGGCAGCTACTTGGATTATTTTGGATGGCATCCATTTTATATTATGATATTGTTTTTGTGATGTAATGCAACAAGTGATATTTTGTAATGTAACAATGATGTATTATTTTGCAAAATCAATTATAATTATATGAAATGGTTTTAATTAATTTCCACTGCGATGTTTTAAATAAACGTATATTGTATGACTTAAGTGCGATGAATGATCAACTGTGAGGTGCCCGGGAACGGGGCCTTACACCTTTGTTTTGATTACATATCTTTGAGTGGGAGGATGATACAATAATGGTTTTGAAGTTATGCTCTTCAATAGCATACTTCTTTGCTTTAGCCTCAGCTATAACTAGCTAGGCTTGAGCCTCAGTTAACTTGGAAATTAAATCTTTGATTTGATCCCTATAATTGGAGTGTTTATGTTTTAAACAGGATACAATTTCTTCTAACTCTTCAATTTTCATTTTATAGTCAGATTCTACCTTTTTAAAATCAGATTTTAAGATGTTTAAGGACCCAATATCAGATTTGATTTCCATGTCATAGTCTTGATACAGTTTGACTTTAGCAATACAAGCTAGAGTACAAAGATGTTCATATACCTTGTTGTCATCAGTTCCAGCCATGGGTTGTAAGGCCCCGTTCCCGGGACGATTACAACTGATCAATTATTGCACATAAAACATACATTTACGTGTACAAAAACAACACAACGGAATAAGTTAAAATCATTTCATTCATTGCTTTTGCACCATAATACAACATTCATCATTGTCATAACATATTGTTTGTTCGCATTACAATGCAAAAACATCATAATTTAAACAATGGATGCCATCCCAAAAATGCCAAGTAGCTGCCTCGTGCCATCCTCAGCAACATTTACCTGCCAGCTGTAAACACATAAAAGTCAGCGTTGCTGAGTGAGTTCTAGTTTTACAAAAACATCATACTACCTTTCATTCGTTAAAAATTTTCTTTCTTTCGTACATGATCACACATCATACGTACAACAAGGTAATATTTATTATATTCCTTCATCGTTCCTTTCGTACATATCGCACATTTCGTACTTATCGCACTTTTCGTATATTTATTATCTTTCACTTCTATCTAAATCCTGTCATATGCTTAACCCCCCTCTTGAGCACAAAGCCATATCATCTAGGGTTAAGCGACAAGGATCCCATATCGCACATATCGCACGTATGGAGTAGTCACGTAGACTAACTCCCCCTGTGTGTGAACCTTTAAGGGTTAGCCAAGATCGCACGTTGTAAACACACAGTTGTGCTAACAACTCTCAATCAGTTGTGAACCTCCTTTCATTTGCTTACAAGACTTTCATTCGTTCATTCATTATGTTCCACTTTCATTATCATAGATCTTTCGCTTCATTAAGATAATACTTTACGTTTATCATCATAATCACACCACGTAAAATCACATCATAATACATAATAAGGAACATAAAGAAACATATCATACAAAAGCATAGCATTGTCACACATCATCATACATAACATACATCATGCATCATTCATTCACATACACAAGCACATGCACAGTAAGTACAAGTCATCATAGAACATTACCAACCCTCCACTATTCAGCGGGGATTCGGGGGCGGCAGCCCCTGACAGCGGTGTCCGAGGGGTAGCAACCCCTAGTAGGGTCCAAGGGGCAATGCCCCTGGCTGGGGCCATGCTGCCAGGTCAGCGTGAAAATTTTTTATTTTAACATATTCATATAGCAAATTTTGTTATAGAAAAATCAATTTTCCTGTTAAAACCTCTTAAACTCTTGGTCATTTAAATCGTATATTTAGTATGCATTTCCAGCCCTAAACAAGTTTAAAACCTTTAAACAGGGGTCCTAGAACTCACCTGGACTCGATGAGCATCTTCTCAATCAAGTTTCTAAGCAAGGGTCACACTACACAGCCTGCAGATAAGTTAACACTCAAAGGAGTTAACTTCTGCCTAATTTCACTGCTAATTTCACTACATGATCAGCAGTTTTGCTGCTAGTTTCGGCAGCAGTTTCGTTGCTAGTTTCGCCAGCAGTTTCTCTGCTAGTTTCGTCAGCAGTTTCGCTGCTAGTTTCGCCAGCAGTTTCGCTGCTAGTTTCGCCTAACTTTCATTGGAAACCGTGTCTGTGAAACTATATGCGAAACTACAGTTTCGCAGAAAGTCTTCATAGTTTCGATGCATGACTACATAGTTTCGTTGAATGAACACCCAGTTTCATAGAACGGGCTGAAATTACGAACCAACCCATTTTTGACCCAAAACTTCAATCTTTTACACCCAAAACCTTGGTTTATCATCCAATAAGCTATATCTAAGCCCTTACATGTTTTCTTACACAAAAACATGAGTTTTGGGTGATTCTTTGCCACTTTCAAAAGCCCCAAGCCCTAGAATCCGGGTTTACCCTCAAAGAAACGATTAATGATGTTTCTTACCTAGATTCTTGGTCCTTTCTTGTTGTTTGTATGTCCACAAACACTGATCTTCAATCTCTTGATCAAACGCCTGGAATCACCACTTTCTCCCCACTTTCTCTCTCTACACTCTCTCTAGAAGTTGGTGTTGAGTTGCAAATGAGAGTGGCTCAAGCTAATCCGTTTATATATGTCGGGCGTTCCCGGGACCTTAAACTCGCCAAACATATAACCCGTGAGGTCTACTTGGTCCATACTCCATTTACCGCATATTTTCTTTAAATAATCCGGCTAAGCCCATTATTATTAATTGGCTCGTTTCGACTTTATTTCGGGCGTTACATGGGTGCTTGAGCAAGGGTCACATCTTACACCATGAAGCTCCAGTCAACTTCTTGAGCAAGTACAATAGTTTGTTGTTCAGTTGACTTTGCAGCAGCTTGAGGTGTGGCAGGATGTATGGAGGCTTGAGTGGCTCCTAGATTGGATTTAGGAGCTTTGCATTCCCTGGAAAAATGACCAAGTTGATTGCAGTTGTAACACTTGGCCTTGGTTTTGTCAAACCCAAATTTGCTGTTAGTTGGGTTCTAAGGGAACTGCCTTCCAGTTCTTTTAAAGAATTTCTTTGCTGTATAAGTCAACAGAGCCATTTCTTAGACAATGTCCATGTATTTGACATCATCTAGGTTGAAGCATTCTGGATCATCAAAGCAAAATTGAAAATCACTAGAATGCCCATTTCCTAAAACAAAGGCACAATTGTCCTGGAAGGGACCTGATTAAGCCCGTTGAGACATTGGTGTCTAAAGAAAGGTGATGTATAGCCCAGAGGAACATGATGACTGCTGAGAGTATGTCAGGTACTATTGAGACTATGAAGGTCTTGAGCTTTTAGCAATAACTAAAGCATTGCTAGCAGGAAGGCTAGAGGTTCTGCTCATCTAGGGGCTCTCTGAGTCTCCATCTCTACATGGTATCCATCAAGGATGCCATATAGCTCAGTTATTATGAGAGTGTTCAGATTTTCTGTCCATTTGATAGAGAGACAGTAAAAAGTCCACTTAAGAGGAAGTGCACTCATGAATTTCCTTGATAGATCTCTATTTTCAAGAGTTACTCCCCAAAGACTAAGGTGATGAAATAAGGTCCATATACTTGAAGTATTGCTGGCTGAGAGTCTCTCCAGCAACATATGTGAAGTTTTCAAACTGTTACTTCAGGGAATCTTTCTTGGACTCATTGGAACCAGAATACATCAATGTCAAAGCATTAAAGAGTTCTTGGCTGACTGACAGTGCGCAAGGCCTACCATTATGGAGTTTGTATGGCTGTAAGCAGTACAGTCGTTGCTTTGCTATCGTTATCCATTTTCTTAAAGTCTTCATCTGAGAAGTCTTCAACAGTTTTCTCTATCATAGCACTCCAGCCGGTGCTACCACTTTTGGCTTGTAAGGACCATGGGTGATAGATCTCCACATTTTGCCATCTTGATACCTAATGAATTCTTCAATACGCTTGCACCAAGATCTAAAATTATCAGGGGTGGTGATAGGGGCTTTAGTCATCGTTCTCATTTCAGATTTAGATAATTTCTGGTTGAAGGGCATTTTGAGTTAAGTGAGTGTATAAGTGATACATGTAAGACCCCGTTCTCGGGACGCTTATAGTTTGGACCATCATCACATAAATCATTTTAAAACATACATTACTTTTGCAGCGGGATTTAAAAACTTTCATTTATAATTAAAACATTTCATCTCATTACATTACATCATTCATTTTCATATCAAAATACAATAACATGTCAAAATGTGGATGCCAGCCTCAAAACGCTCCCAGTAGCTTATGCATCCATTCCTGCAACTCCTCAGCATCAATAAAATACCTACCAACTATCATGCATATAAAAAGTCAGTGACGTTGAGTGAGTTCTAGTTTTATAATAAAAATACTTTACTACCATTTAAAAACCAAAACTTTACATTCGTTTATGGTCATACATCATACGTACACATTGATAATAATTATTATTATCTTTATCATTGTTTGTTCATTCCTTCTTTACATTACTTACCATTATACGAATCCTGTCAAATGCAATACCCTTGACTCATGCTCGAAAGCCGGTACTATGCCGGGGCCTATAAACAAACTTCCGACTCATGTCCGAAGAATGACACAGTACTGGGGTATGCGACAAGGATCCCCTTTGAGTCAATATTAAGGATTGAACTCCCTTCGAGTCAATCTTAATGATTAAACTTCCTTCGAGTCAATAATAGACTCCCTTCGAGTCTATCTCAAGGATAGACTACCCATGTGCATCCTTCGGGTTAGCTAAACCGCACACAGTTGAGCTAACGACAACATGGTCGTGCACCTCCCTTCGTTTGCTTGCAAGCCTTTCATTCGTTCATTACGTTCCACTTTTCATTATTGTTATCTTTCACATCATTACATAATACTTTACGTTCATTCATACATACATCATACCATGTAAAGTCATAACATAATACATAACGTATTACATAACATAAGACATACGTTTTGAAAACCGTTTAACGAAGAAAGATAACGTATCACACACACATATACACATCATAAACCTCATCACATCATCATGCATACATCAAGCATAAACCATCACATCATAACCGAACCTATCTTAACCATCTACCTCTTAAAACCCTCAGAAAACCCCTAAATCCAAGATGAAGCACAATTAAACATTTCAGGCGCATGAGCATAAAATTTTCTAAGTAAAACAGCCTGGGCGCATTACAACTATGCAGGCGTATGAGCCCTACTTAGGCACATTACCACTATGCAGGCGCATGAGCCATACTTAGGCGCATCGACACTTGGGTGCTTGGGTAACTCTGGGCGCATGGGCACTATTTGGGCACATGGGCACATTTCCTGGGTGCATGGGCCACTGTTTAGGCATATGGGTACATTTCCTGGGCGCATGGGCCACTGTTTAGGCGCATGGGCACATTTCCTGGGCGCGTGGGATATTGTTTGGGCGCATGACTACTGGTTGGGTGCATGACTACTGGTTGGGAGCATGGGCTTGGGTGTGTGGGTACATTCTAAAACATTTCTAAACTGCCAATAACATCCAAAACCTTTATAATACTACCTAAACACAGACCCAACATACTAAGGGTATCTAAAACAATACTAACAACAATTCTAACCCACCAAAACAACATCAAAACTTACATTCACAGAACATCATTCAAACAAATTGCAGAAACATACTGTTAACTCTTTAAAACATTTGTTCGGTGTGCATAATAGCCCCAAGAAGTTAAAAATCAGTATGGGGTGTTCTAGAAACTCACCTTGAACAGCCTTTGAGTAGCAAACTTCAAATCCGAGACCCAACTTCAAATTCAGCTCCTAAAACTCATAAAAACAAGCACTAAACACCACGAATCTTGGTCTAGAACTCAAAACCCAGTTGAAACCAAACTTATATTCAAGAAACTTACCTTTTGCAACTTCTTCCTTTCTCTCTCTAGAACCTAGGGTTCTTCTTCTTCTTCTTCTACTTCAACCGAGAGCAAAAAGCATATTTTGCTTTAAAGTGGGCGGCCATACTTCCATATATATTAAAATAATAAGGTTTTGTACTTTGTACACTTTACCCCCTTGCACTTGTGTCCATTATCTTTTCTTTCTAGACACTCTTCTTTGCTCTTCTTTTAAATAAAACTCAGGGTGTTACAAGTCCACCCCTTAAATAGGTTTCGTCCCCGAAACCTGTCGCTTCTCGAACAGTTGCGGGTATTGCTGTATTATCTCTTCCTTGATCTTACACATAGGCTTAGATCCCTTTAGTCTCCACCATACGTGCATACGTGAAACCATTCTTCTCCTTAGCCCTCCTCTTCTTTCTATCAGAAATGGCCACCAGTTGATTCTCGTAGTTAAATCCTTTATCCATCTCAGTATTCTCTAGTGGCATGATCATATCCTCATCAATTGAGCACTTTCTTAGATGAGATACATGGAACGTAGGATGAATCCCACTTAACTCGTCAGGTAACTCCGGTCGATATGCCATTTCTCCTTCCTGAGCAACAATTTGGAATGGCCCTATATACCTCGGTATCCACTTTCCTTGCTTTCTGAATCGAATGATTCCCTTTTCCAAGGTGAGGCCTTCATCATTACTCCGTCACCGTAGGTTGACACCAAACTCTTTTCGGGTGCGGTTGATCAAACCACCTTCTTGCGACACTCGGTGTTTGCCTTATAGGCTGTTAGCTAATTCATCTTAAGATGTACGCCTATCCACCCAAGTCTGTCCTGAACAGTCTAGCAGGAACAAGCGTTCTCTCAATTCTATCGCGTAATCCTCTAGGGCATCAGGTAACCTAGTGGACTTATCAATAGCAATTCCTACATCGAAGTGCTCATCGATCTTCCTAATCCTAACGTGCAACTTATCACAGAAGGCAACAGGAACGAAACTACTACTAGCACCATAATCAAAGCATAGATGTATAAATTTAAATTTCTAGAAACATACCTGACATCATGTTGAAGCCTCCTTAAGCCTCGTCCTGGTCATGGCAGATGCTCTGACCTTCATCCTCTGTTCTCCTTCCTCGCACCAGAGCATCCGGCCCTCGACTTCTTGCAGTCTCTACTCATGTGTCCAATCTCGCCATAGTTGTAGCATTTAGCCATATGACAATCCCTTGCCATGTGTCCCTCCTTCCCACACTAGAAGCAGACGTTCAATCCCCACTTGCACTCCCCTTCGTGGCCTCTACCACACTTCTTGCATACCTCTTCCCTCCTTGTTACCCTCTTCCGATCATCAACCCTCATCATCTTACCTTCAGCCACAATTCCACCATCATTATCCTGCCTTCCATTCCCATTCTTAACATGACCCTGCCCCTTCTCTAACTCCACTATCGCCACTGCCTCCCGCTAGTCATACAGTCTCCCTACTAGGTCAACCACTTACCTAAACGTATTTGGTTGGGTAGCGATTAGATGTCTGTGGATTTCTGCTGACAACCCTTGGATGTACTTCTTGATCTTTCATGACACAGGCGTTACCTGATCTGGCACCAGCCTTGCCATCTCGTTGAATTTCATCGTATACTGCTGGTGCATCATAGTTCCCGCCTCCAGTTGCAGGAACTCCCTCTCTATCTTATCGAGTTCCCTGTGAGGACAAAACTCCTCGATCACCAGCTTCTTCAGTTCATTCCACCTCATCCTCCCAATCGCCCTGCTACCCTCGTCCTCGATGATGTTGTCCCACCAGCATAAGGCCGAATCCACAAAAGTGTGGGTAGCAAACTTCACTTTCCGATCTTCTCGACACTCGCTGATATCAAGCACCGCCTCCATCTCCCTCACCCATCGGTGAGCAGCTACAACGCTGCCATTCCCATCAAACGTCGGAGGATTGCATCTTTGAAATGCCCCGTAGTTACAGCCCCGTGCAGTCTCTTGCACCGCCTCCTCCTCATCATCATCACAGGAGGCAATCGTCTTAGCCTCAGGTTGCTCCCTTTCTCCTCTATCATCATTCCCTCTCTCAGTGGTCTTCTCTTTTTCCTCCTTCTCCCCCTTCTCATCCTCCCTCACAGCTCTCATAATTTCAGTCACCACAAATGGTAAAATTGTCTGCATGACCTGATGAACCTCCTCAACTACCGCCTCTTTCACTGAGGCCCCCATGTTAGCACTCTCATCACCACCCTCATGATGATGAATCTCGGGCTCTCCAGGTGCCGTTTTGGCAGTCCTAGCCCTGTTCCTCGTGACATGCGGTCCAGCACCACGTCCACCATGACCTCTACCTCGCGAGGCCTTGGATGATCTACATTTGGCCATCTCTAAACACTATAAGATTCAAACACCAACACGGTCAATCAAGGCAATAGCTCGGATGATGTCAAGTATAGTAAGTCCCTAATTATAGTGGTCAGTTGTGATTAGCCACTTACTTTACTCTTCATTCCCCAAGCATTCCCTATCCTGACTACATCAGTATCTAAATATACACAAAAGCACACAAGCCACATAACATGCGCACCTAATACCGGTTAACATTAACTTACATAAAACGTTTACATAAAACTTTTACCTGCAGGCCCAGGCCCATAGCTACTAGGACTGGCATCCCTTTCTTTTCGTCCCATTCTCAGTTTAGGATTAGCTTTTTGAAAATATTTTACCCAATTCTCTTAAACTTTGGCTCTGATATCAACTTGTAAGGCCCCATTCCCGGGACGCTTACAGTTTGGACCGTCATCGCATAAATCATTTTAAAACATACATTACTTTTGCAGTGGAATTTGAAACTTTTATTTATAATTAAAACATTTCATCTCATTACATTACATCATTCATTTTCATATCAAAATACAATAACATGTCAAAATGTGGATGCCAGCCTCAAAACGCTCCCAGTAGCTTATGCATCCATGCCTGCAACTCCTCAGTATCAACAAAATACCTGCCAACTATCATGCATATAAAAAGTCAGCGACGTTGAGTGGGTTCTAGTTTTATAATAAAAATACTTTACTTCCTTTAAAAACCAAAACTTTACATTCGTTCATGGTCATACATCATACGTACACATTCATAATAATTATTCTTATCTTTATCATCGTTCGTTCATTCCTACTTTACATTACTTACCATTATATGAATCTTGTCTTATGCAACACCCCGAATCATGCTTGAAAGTTGATATTGTACCGGGGCATGTAAACAAACCCCTGACTCATGTCCGAATACTAACACAGTACTGGGGTACGCGACAAGGATCCCCTTCAAGTCAATCTCAAGGATTGAACTCCCTTCGAGTCAATAATAGACTCCCTTAGAGTCAATCTCAATGATTGAACTCCCTTCAAGTCAATAATAGACTCCCTTCGAGTCAATAATAGACTCCCTTCGAGTCAATCTCAATGATTGAACTCCCTTTGAGTCAATAATAGACTCCCTTCGAGTCTATCTCAAGGATATACTTCCCGTGTGCATCCTTCGGGTTAGCTAAACTGCACACAGTTGAGCTAACAATAACATGGTCATGTACCTCCATTCGTTTGCTTGCAAGCCTTTCATTCGTTCATTACGTTCCACTTTTCATTATTGTTATCTTTCATTTCATTATATAATACTTTACGTTCATTCTCATCATACCACGTAAAGTCATAACATAATACATAACGTATTACATAACATAATACATACGTTTTGGAAACCGTTTAACGAAGAATGATAACACATCATGTGACATCCGTCACCGACAGGTCCGTCAATTAACGTTAAGCCCGTTAACTCTCCTCGTGCATTTATTATATTTTGCGTAATTAATTCGTTTTCGGACCGAACCTTGTCGTTTTGCTCTTGCGTCGAACCTAATATTATATAAATAATAATGGTAATAATTAACTATAAAAGTATAATTAACCTTCCTTATTATTATATTCCTTTTAAATCTTAATAATATTTATTATTAATATTATTAGTATTATTAGTATTATTAATATTATTATTGATATTATAATTATTAACTAAAGTTTAGGGTTTAAATTGTAATTTAAGCAAACTAAAGGGATTAAATATTCGTAAGTTGGGGGACCAAAGGTGTAATTATGCAAAACATACATATATGTCATGACAACCCCCCCATTCGAACCCTACTGCCGTCACCGCTACACCACCACTACACCACCGTATCCCGCCGCTATTCCGCTGTTAGCCGTCGTTTGACGCCGCCGTCTCGCCGTTTACTCGTTTCAAAGGTAACCGGTCGTCGTGAACTTCGTTTCGTTTCGTTTTATCATCGCGGTTGTGTCAGTTGTGATCGCCGGGTTCGGTTTTGTTGTCGTTCGGGTTTGATTCGTATATATGTATGTGTACGTATGTCGATGGGTGTGTATATATGCTTGTATATGCGTATGTGTGTGTGTTGCCGTGAATATATCTATATGTATGTGTGTGCAGCGTGTATATATATATATATATATATATATATGTATGTGTGTGTGTCGCCTGTGTATGTATATGTTGTGGGTGTGCAGCTGTGTGTATATATATGTATGTGTGCATAGCCGTGTATATATATGTTGTATGTGTGCAGCCGTTGTGTGTGTGTGTGTGTGTGTATATATATATATAGATATATATATATATATGTGTGTGTGTGTGTATGTGTGTACCGATGGTGTGTGTGTGTATATATATACATATATGTTTGTGATTATGTGTGTATAGATATATGTTTCAGAATGTATAGCTTTATACATCTCAATGCGTATGTATATGTTGCAATGTGTATATATATGTCATGTGAGCAGCCGTGTATGTATTTGTTTATATATGTCGATGTGTGTGTCTGTTCGGGCGTGTATGTATATATATAGTGTGTTGTGTGTGTGTGTGTGTGAGAGTGTGTGAGCAGTGTGTGTGCAGTGTGTGTATAGTGTGTGTGAACCATGTGTGTATATATATAGTGTGTGTGAACCGTGTGTGTATATGTATTGTGTGTGTGTGTGTGCAGCATGTGAATTGTGTGTGTATGTATGTGTTGCGGTGCGTGTGAGTATGGCGCGTGTGTGTTATGAATGAAGTGGGCGCATGGGGGGAGGGTAGGCTCATGATGTGTGTGTTTTTGATATGGGTGTGTTTTGACACTATATATATATATATATATATATATGTTGGGTGTTTATGTATTTGTGAGTGGAAGTAATTGTGTGTATGGATTGTAATTATGTATGTTGTGACTATATATATGTGCAATGTGCTCATGTGTTTAGTATTAAGTATGTATGTAGTATGATGTAGATAATCTTAGGTATATATCGCATGTGTGTATGAGAACGTGGATACATGACGGGTGCATACGTTATTATCAATATGATTGATATTATAAATATCATTACTATTAATATTATTATCTTTATTATTATTATTGGTATTAGTATTGTTAACATTATTATTATCACTATTATTATAATTGTTATTGTTATTATTATCATTATTAATATTATTACTAATATTATCATTATTACTATTATTATTGTTATTATTATTATTATTATTATTTACTAATCTTATTAATAATAATAATATCATTATTATTACTATAATCATCATTATTAACATCATTGGTATAGAATGTGTTGTATATATGTGTGTGTGTCTATATATATA
>BJCO01497002.1:0-16455 GCA_018326465.1 Flaveria floridana | reverse complement strand
TGATTTTGTGCACAATCTTGCAATGCCTTCAAGGTGTTCGACAAAAGTCCCCAATGATCGATCTCTTGCTGATAGCTTGTTTTGAGCTTTAACAGCACCTTTTTCTTCCTTTCTCTTCGTGCTTTCGCTTCAGCTGCGGGATCCGGCGGTGGGGCGGCGGCGGTGACGGTGGTTTGAAGGCGTTGTCGCGTGATGTGAGGTGGGTGTGGTCGGAGACGGTGGGGTGGGAGTGGGGGTGTGGTGTACTATTTACCGATGGATTGTACTATTCATCGATGAATAGTACTATTCATCAGAAGTTGCAAATTTCATAGTATATAATTTTGAGGTTTTTACTATTGTTATCTGACTATTTAAAAACACATATATAATATTATATATGTGTGCGCATATGCATGTATGTATACTCAAGTTTCTCTCTACGTAATGTATGAACGTGTATGCTTGTGATATCATGTATTTTTTTTCTCGTTTTTTATTCATTTATTTAGTTTTCAGTTGTTTTTTTTGTTTTTTTGTTCTGTTTTTGTTTTTAAGCGAGAATGAATTTAGACATGAATAAGGGCACATTCAAATCTTTATATTCTTGATTAATGTAAATACTATTATACGCCATTGTTTTTATATTATGATTGTTTTTTCCTTATACTAAGGTATTGTTGTTTTTTCTGCAGAAAAATATCTGTAGTATGCGGATCACATCTGCAGCAGAAAAGGTGGACCAAATCTCTACAGTCTGTAAAAATAAGACTGTATATTTTTTAACGTCTGCAGACTGAAAAAATAAACTGAATTTTAAATACTCCAAACAACTCATAACCTTCACTCACCAATTCCTCCACAAAACCACCACTGAAATCATCATATGATCTCCAAAACACCGTCATCATACTGAACTTTTAACGTCTAAGATTTTGTACATCTACAAATTTATTTATTTGATTCTTTTTTTAATTTAAAGTAATGTGTGTTTTCTGATTAAAGATACCCAAGAAGCTCTTTTTTTAAAAAACAAATACCACATTAGTCTCACACACATATGTATATATAATTATTACATAAATAAGACGTTCTTTTTTCTTAAAAAGGTGTTGACCCCAACAAAGGAAAAACAAAAGAAAATAAAAATTGTAATGTATATTTTTAATGCGAAAATCAATCGTGGTCATTGTTGTTTCTCACATGATATCTTACTATATATTCAAATAAAAAAAACAAGAGTTGTGATAAACAAAAATTTAACAATAATGACTTGGTCTAAATAATACATCAAATGTAAAAAGGTCTACATATGTATGAGAAAATTACGAAACGTAGTAATTTCTCTAATATGATTCAAGTCCCATAAATAAATTAATTAAAATTAAGATCTAAAGGCTTTGAAAGTCAGCATTTATAAAAAAAACATAAATTAATGACCGCATAGTAATTGCCATTAAAAACAAACCTATTTTTCATTCATGTAATAAACTTGAATTTCATTCATATGCATATCATGTCCTACGCGAGTTATATTACGTTTATTATATATAGCATTCGTTCGCATATATCATTCATATTGTTCGTTTTACTTTTAAGGTGCTTACGGATTTGCCTTTAATTATCACATTGAAAAGTTCTTAGGATGTCACTCATTTTTTGAACGATTTCATCCTAGCATGCTTAAGTGTAGTGTTCTTGATCCTCTCATCTGTAATCAATGCATCCAAAACATGTATTTGAGTCGGATTATTTCTTATAAACCCATATCTCTTTTGTGTACGATCGATGTGAGGTTTACGGTAGGATGTTATATCATACATGAACCTATTGTCACACATCAGTGTTGGTTTTCTTTTTGGCCAAAATGAAGACAATTGATAATAAATAAGTTCAAACAAACGAATTATATATATAATTTAAAACTTTCATAAAAATGTATTTTGTAGGTTTTCAAACTTGGCCACATCACCTTTGTAGCCTTTTCACTTCAACCACCAACTAGTTTAAATAGATATAATATCTTTCAACCATTTTTTCATTAATTTCTATATAATACATATTAAAGTTATTAGAACCAAATTACATAATGATAACGCCACAAAAAGATTACGAGAATTACTAAACATTACAAGTTTACAACTCGTTTTCATGGACAACGAGGATTTAGTTTTGATTTCTTGGTTCAGATTTACTATTTACAACTACCCTATGTCTTAAAATTAAAATTTTCACATATTTGTACACTATCCCTGATTAGAATAACATGTTACATTATATATAGAATAACGTAAAATTGAAGCTCTTTTTCTGTTCCGCACACACACACATGACATAAAATTTTCACATGTTTGTACACTATCACTGATTAGAATATCATCTAAAGTGCATCAACTAGTAGTATTATAGAATTGATAATGTATAGTACTGGTAATATTATAGAATTGATTATGTATAGTTCTGTGATATATGACAATATTTGATAAAATGTTTAAAGGTTACTTGTATGTTGTATGGTTCTACTTTAACCAATGGATTTTATAAACATAGTATGCTTACTCTGGTCTTTGTTCCTATATGTTTGTCATGAATATATCAATTTGATACTATAGTCTATAATCATGTGTAATGAAAAGTGCTATGTTTATGTACTCACGAGTTTTATGCCAAGTCCCAAGTGATTGTAGAAATTGTAGATTATAGGCTAGCTTATGATGAGCTAGGAGTCTACACTGCTATTTAAGACTTAATCTCTAGTATAGTTAAACTAATGTAATACTAATGTATAATATGGCAGATGTACAACATACTATAATGTTTAAATTAAATCATACTTTCATTGTGAATTGTCTAATTATTATGTGTTTTGTATATTTGACATGTAACATGCCCAGTTTGTGCTCGAGGAGATTACAGTCATAGATTCTGTAACCTCTCATATATCACCAACGTATTTTGCGTGCGATAACTATGGACAAGGAGAAATCACCACAGTTAAATAATCATCATCAAGGATGGGTGACCTCATGTAAAGTTTTCACTAAGCTAATATAAATCAAATCCGCAAGCTCCTCCATAATAAACGAACAATATTAGTTGATACGAAAACCTCCGATCATTTCTGAATTTTATTATTATAACACAAAAACACATATTAGTACGGTTTATATATATATATATATTTATTCTAGAAAAATACACATGGATGGGCGGTTTGAGGGGCAAAAGAGTAATTTTGGGTTAGAGAGAATAATTTTCCATGAAAGAAAGAAACAAACAATAAGTGGGACCCAATGGAGACGAAGGGGGCTGATGTGGGTTCGTATGATCTGGCAAAAGCGACCGAGCCAGGCTAGCCATTTGATTAATTGGCGTGATTGGGTCCCATGCCAACACCGGATCCCATTACATTACCCTACCAACCAAACCCATATATTATTATTATCATTATTATTATTAACCTCACACTTCAAATCAAAATAATAATATAAAATAATCTAATAATTTTTTTTGTTGGAATAGTATCATTATACATATACAACTTTATGTTCTTTTATGTATATGTATAAATTCACAAGCGTAAAAAAGTTACAATAAGCGTAAGTTACACTTACATCACTAAATATTTACTGATTTAAGTGTAACTTACACTAATGTAAACTTTTTTACGCTTATGAATTTACACATATACATTAAAGAACGTACTTTTATATATGTGTAATGATGTTATTCCCACAAAAAAAATAATGATTTTGATTGGTCTTCAAAAGTTAACACGGTTATCGCAATATTAAAAAGTTAACGATTGAACCTTACCCTATATATATATATATATATATATATATATATATGTATGTATGTATTTTCAAAGGTAAATTAATATTCGGATGTTATGTTATTTAATACTTTGATTTTTTTTTCCTTAAAATGTTATGTTTTTTCTTCTTCTAATAGATAAATAGCTATATTGAGACAATTAGAGTGGTAAATAGTTTGTCACAATCAATGAGATGCTCTCCGGTTCCATGTGTCGGCGATTACAAAGGATTGAATCATCTCCACTTTTAGAAATTTAATGTTCACATTCACCTAGCTGTTCTTATTATTGATGTACACACCATCATCATTAATTTTAAAATTTGCATCATACACTATTCATAATTTCATATGGACATACTCATACTGTATACATGTATGTAGGATTGTATGAACATGTTAAATACGTATTATTTTATATAAATAAAAAAACACGGTAAGTTTATAACACTTGTCTACGTGGTGTTGATCGGAGATAACGTTTGAAGGAAGAGGGACGATTAAATGGTTGCATGAAAGTTTTATGTATGGAGTATATACAGATGTTTATGTGATTTTTGCTATTCTATAGTTTAAAACAGTTACGTGTTAAACGTAGTTTATTATTTGTTATGCATACAACTATCAATATTTTTTTTTTGAATAGCAGATGTATTATTCTGTTTCAGAGGATAAGTGTTATCTTAATCGGGCCCATTTATCCATTTTCCAACCGTGATCGCACCCCCGATCCCCTCAGGAGGAAACTCATTGCTGAGAAAACACACTGCTGAGAAAACACACTGCTGAGAAAACACACTGCTGAGAAAACCCACTGCTGAGAAAACTCACTGCCTCAACTCTGAGCATTTTTCTCAAAATTAAATTTGAACCCATAACTTTATTTATTTATATGTTTTTTATATCTCATCTTAAATAGCTGAACTAAAGATCATTGGTAACCATCAAGCATTTATATACAAGAAGGTCATATTTTTTGAAATGATTATTACTGTCCAAAATTGTCAACGTCAACTTAATCATATACCATGTTCCCATCAATTATAATGTTCACATCTTATACAAACAAGTGAATTAAAATTTTCAATTTAGTTTTGTTTTGAAAATTTTCAATTTTTTTGTTTTTCCTTATTAAAAAGATATTCTATACATTTAACTTTTAAAATAAACTTATGGTACACTCTAAATATACTACTAAATATAAGTCAGTTATTCACGGCAAAACCTCAGACGATCAACCTCTTGTATATTTTGTCACATTTTTTGTGTATTTTCCATTTATTTTAAACTAATTGTATGTCATTAATAATTACGTATGCAATAAAAACTAATCAGTATACGAATATTAGTTAGAGTATAATACAACTTTGATTAGCTTAGCAAAAATGGTATTTGGTGAATCAAACATTTGTTAATGAATAAAAAACTAAAAAATATATATAGAAGAAGAACAAGAACGAGCTGTCTTTTAATGTATTAGTGCTGTCGTTTTCTATTACCATACGTTTCTATTTCTTTGTTTTGGGTTTAGACACTTAATGGGCATCAATCTCATCGTCACCATCATCCTTCAATCTCTCTTTCTCCCCTCAAGATTCTCCCTTTGCTCTTGTTCTTCAATCGCCACCCCATGAAGAGGCTAGTAAGTACGTTGTTTCTTTGTAATTTCATAAAAATTCTGTTGTAAAATCACACAAAAATCATCAAAATATGATGAATTTGATCTGGGTTCTGTTTCTTGATCGCAAATCTTCCCACTTTCGGGTTCACTTTCTTCTGGGTTTGATGCGAATCACTTTTGTTAATTTCAATTTCACATTTTAGGTTTTGTGAATGGTGAGATTTTTAGTTTTTTTTGGGTGGGGTTTGTTGGGTTAATTTGAGTGATTTTGGAATTTGAGTGGTGGGGAATGTGGATCTGATGTTTGATTTTGTTGTGGTGTTTCGACATTTTGGTTTAATTTAGTCGCATTGATCTTTGAAGTGTCGGAGTTTAGATTGATTTGTTGTTTTTTCATTGAATGGGTCAGATGGGTTTGTTTTCTTTAGATTTACTTCATTGGTGTGGTGTTAGATGCTGATTAATCGATGGATTGTTGTTTGATCACACAATGTGTTCTGATCTATCTGTTTTGGCTGATTTCCTTCATTACATATGCTCATTTTTGCACCAATTTCTTGGAGATTTGGCTTGTGATTAGTGTAATTAAACTTCAATATTATTTCTACACTGAGTGATTAGCATAAGTTCATAACAACATGATCAAATGTATGTTCATCTTCATATATCTACAAGTATGTTGGTTGTTTAGCTTCAATCAAACTGGTTGAAATCTCAAAATTTTTTTCTTTATGATGAGATTTGATCTTTGATTGATTTCAACTTCATATTGACTAATTGTCACGATGTTATTGATTCATGACCAGAAAATCCCACATAATTTTCGGACGAATTCAGTTTCGTTTTATAATTTCTTGAGTGTGAAGGGGAATTATTTTTCTAATCTGTGATTTTTATACTAAATTTGTAAACTTTAGCTACCTTTTCTTTTGGTGGATGAGAATTCTTGAGCTTAAGAGATGAAACCTGCCGAAACTGGTTTTCTTTATTTTATTTTTTAATATTTCAGGCTGTTTTTTGATAAGACACGTAGGATATGCTTTGCTGAAAATGGTACAACAATTGGTACTAAAAAAGAGAGCAAATTTATCTTTCTTGAAGTAGAAAAAACACTGTTGCATAGTTGAATCCTAAATATGAATCTTTCTTTACCTTTTTCTTTCTTTTTTTTTCAGGTGGTATTGCTTTTGCTTGTAACAGCAGTAAGTAATGCTATTGAACTCTATAATGGTGAAGAAGGAGAATGCAATTCTCAAAAGCATTTAACTCCTCGCCCGCATAGCGTATCCATATTAGAATTTGGTGCTGTTGGTGATGGGAAAACTTTGAATACGGTTGCTTTTCAAAATGCAATTTTTTACCTTAAATCTTTCACCGATAAGGGTGGTGCTCAACTGTATTTACCATCGGGCAAATGGCTCACGGGAAGTTTTAACCTTACCAGCCATCTTACGCTCTTTCTTGAGAAAGAAGCAGTTATCCTTGGATCCGAGGTTTGTTTTTTTTACTTTATTTTTTGTCCTTAGGTTAAAAATGGGCAGGTCGGGCGTGTCCAGTAATGGGTCAGTAGAAAAGTTTATTACAATGAGTCGATGATAATCTGATTTTGAAGAGAGAAATGATGAAGTATCTTGATTGTCTGTTTTGAAATTTGAGTAACCTTTTGCTGACTTTCAATCCGTTTGACCGCACCATTTAATCCTTATCTGCATTCTTTAGATTTACCATTAGAAAGTGATTATATGATATTTGACTAGTTTTTTGTATGAAACTTGGTCTAGGAGTTGTGAGGATATTCTTGTATTGTTTGAAGTTGTAAAAATAACCGGTCTTGATGGTGTTAAGTGCTTGACATATGCTGATTATCTAAGAAAGTAGTAGACAAAATAAGGTGTATTATTGAGTATTTGACGCCTAAATTATTAGATAACAAGGAAAGCAAATGTAGGTTTCAAACAATAGAAACCAATCCCAACACTGACTAACTATTGTTCATACAAAAAATCAAAAAGAGCATTACAATTTACATCGCAGAAATGTATGTTTCTAAGATGCTTTTTAAATTTATCTTTTTGCAGGATATCGATCATTGGAAGGTTATTGATCCTTTACCTTCTTACGGTCGAGGTACTGATCTCTCAGGTCAAAGATACCGTAGTTTGATCGCTGGAGAAAATCTTAACGATGTGGTTATTACAGGCATATAAATTCTCTCTCTCAATATTTCCCATTCATTTATTAAAATTTTATTAAAAATTTGGTCATTTTTTATGTTGACGAATTTGGTAAATTTTTACAGGTGACAATGGAACCATTGATGGGCAGGGTTCTATATGGTGGGATAGTTTTAATTCTAATACATTGAATTATAGCCGTCCTCATATTGTCGAGTTTATCAACTCTAAGGACATCGTTATCTCCAATATAACATTCTTAAATCCGCCTGCGTGGACTATTCATCCTGCATATTGCAGGTATTAATTTTTATAGTCTTTTATTAGTTGCACGAAAAATTATCGGAATAGTGAATTAGATACGAAGTATTGAGTTTCTTTTCTTTTTTTTTTGTGCTATTGTTACAGTAACATTCTTGTTCAAAATATAACGGCATTGTCTCCTGCTGACTCGCCTTACACAAGTGGCATTGTTCCAGGTATGCCTTAAATTTTTAATCATGCACTTAGAGGTGGTATAATAAGCTCGGGCTTGTGGGCTGGGTTTAGAGTCAAAATATAATATAAATCTACCTAGTTTAAAGTAAACAGGTCGAAATTGTCACCTCTGCCTGTGTGCATGCATCCTCTTTATTTTTTCTCACAAAATAATTTTATATGTATGAAAAATACTTGCAACCATGCATTGAATATGAACCTTATGGCAAAAAAAAATAGTTTTCTTAAGGTGATGATGGTGTTCAATGTAAATTTTCAGATTCTTCGGACGGTGTTTGCATTGAAAATAGCAACATTAGCTCGGGTCATGATGCAATATCTTTAAAAAGTGGCTGGGACGAGTATGGAATCACATACGGTAAGCCAACTACGAACGTGCACATCAGAGGGGTTCGTCTTCAGTCTTTCACAGGCTCGGGTGTGGCTATCGGAAGTGAAATGTCAGGTGGCATTTCTCAGTTACTGATCGAAAACCTCAAGTTACATGATTCTATGAATGGAATCTCATTACTGACTTCAAAAGGTAGAGGCGGTTATATTAAAGACATCTTCATATCAGATATAGACATCAAAAACGTCGATCTGGCAATCCAGTTAACTGGTGACTGTAATTCCCACCCTGATGACAAATATGACCCTGAAGCATTACCCATCGTTGAACGGATCAGTTTTAAGGATATGGTGGGAACAAATATCACAAAAGCTGGAAACTTTTATGGTATTCTTGAATCTCCATTTACTTCAATATGTCTTTCTAACATCTCATTTGCCTTAAACCCTGAAAGTTCAAGCTTGAATTCACCTTGGTCGTGTTCTAACGTCTCTGGTTTTTCAAAAAATGTATCTCCAGTACCTTGTCTCGAACTCCAAACAGCCCCTTTAAATTCTTCAGTTTGCTTTTCCTTATCATACCCTAAATCACATAATCTTGTTGGTGTTCTATGATTGTAAAACATTAAAAAGATTTCAAATTTCCAAAAACCCATATCATTTGTTGGTAGAACGCGCGTGTTCTGTTGATTTTCAAGTCGAATGCGATATCTTTATGATGATACTACTGCTTGGATTCCATTATAGAAGCAGTGGGGATGGATTCTTTCACCACCTGAAGGTCTGGTTTGTGTACAGCATTCTTCATTTTCATTTTCATGTGTAAGAAAAGTTTTGTAGCGCCTTTCTTTTCTTATACATCTTTCATCATTCATCATGTTATATCTTTATTTTCAACTGCATTGCGAATGTATATTTCATTATCGGCTTTCGAATTCAAGATTGTTTAATGTTAGGAAAAGTTGCATAAAATGTTTAAGTTATAAAGTCTTCGTCTCTTGTCTTTACTGTTACAATGTTAATGAAAGTATTCGAAAAATGGAAGATAATATTGCAGGGTGATTTGCAGAAAACATCAAAGGACCTGCAAAACTGTGTTTCACATGTCTGCTGGAGATGTTGCCAATTTTTAGATGAAGGACCACAATTTCTTTCACTAAATTTGTAAATGCAAGATATAGTGCAAATTTTAAATACAAAATCAATTTTAAGTAAAGATATATGAGTCGTATAAAACACTAGGTTAGTACCATGTGTATTACACGGGTTGAATAAATAAATTATTAAATACCTAATAATGAAATTTACAAATTATAAATTGATATGTTGAGATAAAATGTGGCTAAAATTACATACGAGTAAGAAATATAAGTAATAAAACGAACTGTTTTTTTAAGTGTTTGTTCAAAAACGTTGTTTTTATAAACATTATGTTTCAAAACCAACCTTTTTTTAAGTGTCATTTTTAAAAATTCCTTACTATAACTTTAAATTTTAATTATTTTTGTTTCATAGAAAATTATTTTTTAAAATGCAGCTTTTAAAATATTTATTATATTTAAAAAATTTGATGTTCTAGAAAAAAATTAATTTTATCAAAAAATTGTTTCTTTAGAAATTGCATTTACATAAAGATCTCTTTCTTAATTTATTAAAAAATATTCTAAAAAAAAGTAAATAGTATCATTCATTTAGTAATTAATGTAATTCTTTAATATGAGAGATAAACGAGACAATTAGATCTAAGTGGTCTAGAATTGTGTTGCGTATCCTTAAAAAATATTTTTTTATTAGTATAGATAGATTTGTACATAGTGTGTTACAAATACAATGTGAGAGAGAAAATAATAAGGTTATGTGATGGTTACAAAACCATCTTATCTATCATAGTTAAATAACCGTATATAAGAGTTAATATGATTCTGTATGTTACTCTATAAATACAATCACATAAAATTGGCATTCATCACATTTTGCTAAACCGCTTTTTGGTTATTTGATTATGTTATTTATTCAATCTTGAAAAAATTAAAGAAGTAAAAACTTCTTAGGAGGGTACTCATGTTGGGATTGTTCCTATCCAACATTCTTAATCAGGTTCTCACTCGTCAACAATCACTGTATTCAAAAAATATTGTTGATAATTGAGGCGATACATTCTTTAGAGTCTGTCGGTCTGGTATCTTCTTGTTTACAGAACAGGGCCGCGTAGGATTTACAAAGTATCACAAACACCCCCTATGATCTATGACTCATCATACTGGATGAGGTTCGTCCCATTGTTGTGAGTAAAACAAACATGCGTGACTCTGATATCTTTGTAATATTTGTTTTTTCATACCAACTAATAATGTTCGTTTTGCTTACAAAAAGCTCATATTTATTTTGGACAATATAACTTTAAACTTCCCAAAAGGTAAGCAATTTTGGGGTTGCCCTCAACCACAACCAACACGGCACTGCACCAAAACACACTGGTGAATTTTGAAGGTGACATCCTTATGGGCTAAATAGCTCTCTTATGGACATAACACAATGCAACCATATGAGATCAGTCTAACGTGTCACAACTTGCTATCATAATTTTTTAATAATCATAAGAACCCATTATCAAAAATTCAACGTTTTAAAACTGAGTTATCTATAAAAAAGAGTTAAGTGTTTATTACTACGTTAGCCTAATTCTCTTGAACAATCGCATTGAATCACGTGGATTTCCGACTTAACTTTTACGTAAAACCTTTTTGTTTTCTTTTTAGAATACGATAAAGTCAAATGAAACATTATTTCTGAAAATGGGGTCGAGGTCACATGCCGATCCTTTTATGGCAAAAAGTTATAATTGTATTGATTGGACACTGTTATATATTTGGACCACAACATTCGTCGTCTATTTGTGTGAAATAATATTCCTTTTTACTCAAATTTTGAACGTCACTTTCCCACACCATAACTTTGACCTTTGAAACGTACTTAACCATTTACCATTGTACGTACATGCCACCGAGGTGTTTGATCTTTCTCACGTCTAAACTTTATAAACCACACAATTATATTTCTATCGTTATTTGTCGTACGTGACACAACATATCAGAATATGCTTTTTTAATATGGAATTTTACGTCATTTAATATTTTTTAGTGAGTTTTTATCATCAGGCGTGTTCTATGCCAACTTTCACATAAACAAACTAGATACATACTTAGGAGATTAAGTTAATGAATAGAAATTAAATACATTTGTTATCAGGCATACATTATCCCTAAAGACAATGAGTAAGACATAGCATACGTTTAAATAAGAGTAGGGCTATAAAGTATTTTATAACATTGTCATTTATAGCGTTTTAAAGGCAAAAGATGCCTCAACGAAATATGTTTCTGAAGCCAAAACGAAAGGCAAAGGTAGTGTAAAATGCAGGCATCATGTACACGAGCCGCGGGGTTTTTTTAAAATCCTCTAAAAACTTATTTATGCATCATAATTGCTAGTGTAAAACTGAAAATAATTGAAAATAAAATTTTATTCAATTTTATGTCAAAAGTAGTCCAAAAAAGGTGTTACAGTACAAAACATAAAACTCAAAAAAGATGCACTAACAGAAGAAAGTGAAAATTATGACAAAATTTGTATGGCTGTTGAACACATAACTTACACTAAAAGTTTAGTACTACTAAAAAAAATATAATGACATGATATACTATACATATAAATAGATAAAGTTTATTACATGTAGTAAACAATAAAATAGTATTCCAATAAATAGATAAAGTTTATTACATGATATACAATACTTGTATTTATTAGACCAATTAAAATATGAATGCAATTTTGATTATTTGTTTTTATATGGTAACTTTATAAAATAGTAATCAACTTTTAAAAGTATTCTAATTAAATCATTTAGCTTCTATACAAATCTTGAGTGATGACATGAATTTAGTTGTTTTTTATTTTTTAAATATAATTAACATGTTCTTTTAATATAATTGCGTATATTGAAAATTTCAATCCTTACATATCCTTTATTTTTTTTCTTAAATCAAAAAAATCTAATGATGACTCAATTTGATAATTTAATAATTTGATTTGAGCAAAATATGTATGAATAACTTAATTAAAACACTTTTGAAAACTTTATTACTGTTCTATAACATTTTCCTTTTTTTAATTTTCAAAAACAAACAATTAATGCAATTCTCAAAAACAAATAATTAATTAAGTTTACTTCTTAACCATCTAACTCAAATCCATCTAACAAAAGCACTATGAGGCACACACCTCATGTAGGCCAATCGCCTAAATTTACCTAAAAGTAACATGCCCTTTGGCTTCCCATGCGTCTAGGCATGCTTTTTACAACCCTGTTTATAAATTTAGTAAAATACAAAGACTAAAAATAATAACAAATAACAAAGGAAAGTCAAATTCATCATGCTATATTAGATGAATAAGAAAACATACGTTACATAAAGTAAAGAAAATAAAATTAAAAATTGAGATTATATGATCTTGTTTTAAGTAAAAAAGAAAGAAAGTTATCTTGACTGAGATGTGAGCTGAACCCAAGGGAATTCTTCTTCATATGCCAGACTTCCATCACAAGAAGCTTCACATGTATACACAACAATGGTGGCCCAATCAAGCGAGTTCGAATCATTTTTGACATTAAAGTAGTAAAGCAATTGTGGCAAAATCTGCACAAGTCAGGAATGTTGATATGAGATGTTGAATGTAAGCAACCAACATCTGGGTTAAAAGGTAGAGGTCGTCTCACGCGTAGATCAGGACATACTTAGTATGGTTAAAACAGCTAGGTTGGGTTGGGTTGACCATAAACGTTCTTTGACCCATCAGATGACATACATTAAAATTCATTAGATTTTGGTGCAATAAACCAACCATTTTCACCAATTAGAAAAATATAACTATTACAAAAATAATCTAAATATTTGAAAAATAGAGTTCAAGGCGACTAGGCGTTAGAAATATAATTCAGGATGATTTTCAACCCTTTTGCCTTTTAGCTTATTTTATTTGATCTGCCTAAATTGACCCATTCATAAGCAAAAGGGGTTAAATTACCCACACCTACAGATAGCCATGTGTGACGAAAAGAAAATGAAATACAACACCTGAAATTCAAAAGCCCGATCACCGCCACATGAGCTGCATTTAGGTATATCTGCTTTTGATGGCCGGCCACTTAACATAGGCCACAATGGTTTAGCGGTCTCATGTCTAGTATACCTGCAACAGTAACCCAAAAAAAAAGATTATCCCGAATGAGAGACCTCATATGTTCTTTTGTGTAGCCATTATTTTTTATCTATCGTAAGCAAAACTTCTGCTTTTATTTTGATATTCGAACATTAGCACTTCTATACATTGGACATGAATGACTGTAACATCTTCGACTAAAAAAACGATGGTATTTTCGTATCAACTATATTATAATTCTTTTACGGTGGAAATTTTGACTCATTTACTTATTAGTGAATCTATGGTTCATTCATAAAGGTCAAATGGGTAAAATTTAATCAAGGGGTCAAAGAAGTTAAAAGATGTTCAGATTGTATTTTTAAATCATGAAACCTCCTAAATCATATTATTCAAAAAATCAAAAATAATACAATTTTGCAAACATATTTAACACACTAATTGTACATAAAAATAAAATAAAATGTTGCACAAATTGCTTTGGGTAAACCCAGTTTAACTTGCTTCCCCCCAAACCCATTTTGAACCGACACTACCCAACCCACCCATGCTGATCCCTATAGATTCTATCTACAGATCACTTTCTTTTAAAAAATCTAAACTTAGATACACGATCAAGAGTGGAATCTTTTACTTCGTCTAATAAGATAACTTCAATAATTTTTTAAAGGATTGAGATCCTCTCAAACTGATCATGTCTATAACATATAATAAAAGAAGGTTTTTTAAGACACGTGTCATCATTTTAACATATCAAATGACACGTGTCATCATTCTAGCATATCAAAAAAATTATTTTCCCTCCTCTCTCTCATAATAAATACAAAAATTATAAAAAATAGTCAATTTAACTTTCCTTTTTTACTATAATATGTGCAAACAAATATATTTATATTTGTGTTTATTGCCTCTCATATTAAATGATAATTATTTTAAATAAGTAAACTAAACTATTAAACATCTAAATATAAATATTATTATTTTAATAATTTATTAATACATATTAAATTATATGATTTTAGACATATTTTACCTTTAAATATAGAGTAATAAGTTTTAATTTTATTATATGTTATAATTTTTAAATATTTTATAGATTTTTTTTCACCAATGGCTAATAACATCTAGAAAATAAAATATTCATAAAACTAATGATTTTGATATGTTTTATTTATTCCACCCATGTAATACATGGGTTCTAACCTAGTTGTGCCAATAAAAAAGATAAACAAAAAAGGACTCACTTATATTAAACTAGAAGAACACCCTTTTATTCACTCACAACATGACCAACACGAGCAAAACCAACATGAGAGGATTGTTAGGCTATGTGTGGACTGTGGAGGCTCGATTGGTAATGGTCCCGATTTTACTTAGAGAACTAAAACCATTTGTATTCAAACGATTAGGGTTACAAAACTTATTTCTCACATGCTTAAATAAAACCTAGTGTTACTCATACCCATTTGACCCGACTTTAACCCGATCAAGATTAATCCCAACAGTATTCTCGTGTTCATTTATTTTTTGTCTTTTGATCGTTGATTGTGTGATGTTGCTTCCGCGTGCATATACCCTACCAAGGATCTCAATCCTTAAGTCACATGTTAGATAAAATGAAGAAAAGGTTTCAGAATCACCTTAATACTTGTTCTGGAGCCCGGGATAATCTTCGGGTAAAATATGCCCAACTTTTTGCATCACCTTCATCCTTTAACCAAAAAGATGAAAATCCTATAAAAAGTAAATCATATGGACATAACAGAGTATTCAATGAAAAATTTTATACCTCGTTATCATTACGTAATGCGTTTCCATATGCATTAATGTTTGACATTTCAGAGTCAAATTCTGATTCATCCTCATTGATGATCTCATATTCTGGCCAAGTAGCATTGCTTGCAGCTGTTCAAAATAAATAAAGCGAATAAATAAAGAAGTATTCCTTCTAGAGGTAGAAAGATTGTGGGTCGATCAGGTTGAGTAACAGATCAAACATGTCATATTTTAGTACAGATTGAAGCAGGCCAGACCGGGTTGGATGACCGGCAAAACCTTCTTTTCTATTTTAACTGTTTAGTGTTAAAGATGGGTATAAAAACTACTATTACAATTATAATCAATATCTTAGAATGAAAAACAACTAAGTAGTTTGTATGCATCATATGGAATTTTGGACGACTTTAAGACCGTTTAACACAAGCAGTTGTTTTATTACATCCATTTAAGATCAAAGAAAATTAAATCAACCTATACAATAAATAGATGGGTCAAAATTGCCACCATTAACTATCCTATGAAATTACAAGATTTTACTTGCTAAGTTTGATTAAAAAATGCTTAAATACCCACAATAGAAACAAAAAAGGGATACTGTCTGCCCAAATAAAGAGCAAAGTATTGTTTGTGATAACATTAATGGGCAAATATGAATGTTCAACATAAACTTTAGAAAATGTTGTAACTGCCAAAGGCACTGATGTCAATAGCGAGCATCGCGCCCGCGATCGCGCGCTACGTAGCGAGGCGGCTGGCGGTCGCTATATACTCAATCGCGACGAATAGCGGTTATTTTTTTTAAATACCCTAAAAAGATATATAGGTTCGATATCCCGTTCGATTTCTAACCTCGCCATAATCGGTTCCGACCTCCGCCGCTGTCCGACCTCCGCCGCTTGACCTCCGCCGTCCGCCGTCCGCCGCTAGCCCTCCGCCGCTAGCCCTCCGCCGCAACCCCTGCGCCGAAACCCCTCCGCCGCAACCCCTCCGATGCAACCCCTGCTGCAACCCCTCCGCCGCTAGCCCTCGATTCTTGCT
>BJCO01496920.1:0-10452 GCA_018326465.1 Flaveria floridana | reverse complement strand
TATATAATTTAATATAAGTATTTTATATGTATATTTTATAGTTATATATAAAACTCAACAATAATTGTACATCCAACACTGAAATTCATCATCCGACCTACCTGTTAAACCCATTAAAATAAAAAAAAAAGTTAAAAAAATAAAAAAATAGAAAATCAGGACCGAACCGGTTCGAATTGGCCGGTTCTTGAAGAAAGAAACGATTTGGGGTGGACTGGACTGGTGGCCCAACCGAATCCCGATCGGACCGGCCGATCCGATCCGGTCGTGAAATCATTGGTTTTGGGTTCAAGTCATGCTTAAGTAAAAAATAGTCAAGGTTGAGCCAGAGGGTTTTTCAAGTTGTCGGTTTTCTTCTGAGTAGGTTTGGGATGCGATCCCGGTTGGTAAATGGATAGATAAATTTGATTAAGATAACATTTATTTTTCGAAACATAGACGCACAATAAGTTAAAGGAAAAAAATTGACTACCTATCAAGCACTCACACTCATGATTTAATGATTTATACACAATATATGGTTTATTCGACTCCTTGTTACACATAGAACACGAAATTCTTTATTAACAAACCAAACTATCGATCAATACATTATACATATCCATCATCCATGTCGAACTTATAAATGCTTACATATAAATCTTCAATTGCCATCAGTCAGCGTAAAGTTGAAGTTCGAACACGACGTTTGATGCTGCAACAACGAAGAACTAAACCCGAACGTCGAATTCTCCAAATCAAACACCACAAAGTTATCCTCCAACTGATATGTCCCGATCACCATCGCGTGCTCCATTGTCGCGCCACCATCGACAAACGCTAGGCACGCGACATCATTCGTCACTTGTTTCATAGAGTTAGCCGGGTATACGGTCCACTTTTTCCCGTCATCAAGACTAAAATCAATATTAGGAAACTTAAACAAACCATTGGTTCCAATGGGTAACTTCCGGTAACATAGACCAAAAGGGGCCACGGGTCTAGTAAGAGGGATCCCGATTGTTGAGAGCAAAAACGCCTTGATCACGCGATTGTAAACATCGGTTCGAAGTATGGTGTAAGGGTCAAGGGTACTGAGTTTAGTAGTTAAATCCCCCGGGATGTCGATAGATTTTGATTTTATGACAATGGCTTTGACACCGATATAGTACCCGAAAGAATTCGGGTGCTTTAGTAATGGAGTATACGTAAGTAAACTCTGGATGTCAATATCGGAGCTGGGAAGTAGGTAATACGGACCAGCTCCGAAGAACAAAACTCCGGGGGCGGACGAATTGTTGGGCAAACATATAGCTAATGTTTTCTTAAGCGGTTGAAATAAATAAGCCGGTAATGCGTAAGGAGAAGACGAAAACGCCATGACGCCCATAACATTCGCGGGGAATGATTCAAAAGAGGAGGAAGAAGCGCACGCCGCGTTAGGATAAGCGCCATACGAACCGGTGAAAACGTTTCTACCGTCACTTGTGTTAACGGTGAACACATCGTAGTTCAGCAGGGCTTCGCCACAAGACCCGGTAATCGGGTCCACCACGTTGACGGGACAAGTGCAGTATCCCCAGCCCGGCAACGTGGAACTGTTGGTTACCGGGGGGCAGGTGGAAGAACCCTCATACGAGAAAGTGGTTCGCACGTCAGTGCATTGATATTCTTCACAAGAAACAGGAGACGTGCAAAGCGTGTTATTTGGACAACTACCCGGATATATGTTCCACTGCAGGATGCAGTCGTGCCATATGAATGGCGCGTCGATGTCTATAAGGAAGTTTGCGTGCAAATATTGCATGTTTACATACGCGGTCATGATTTGGACGCTGTATAGAGGCTTCGCGGCATCGGTATGTTTGTTTACTGGAATAACTATGGATGTATAAGGTGGTACATATTGTGATATGACTTCATGTTGATAAGAGATGAAAGCTAGAGTTATAACAATTAAGTGTAGATGCAAATGCATTTTTGAATATTTGTGTATTGTCAAAGTGTAGTTTCTCAAAGGGTATGAAACAGATTTATATAGATGTGTTTAATTTTCTACTGCTTGTTTTTGTAATAATATTAAATGGATATTGTTTCTTTACCAAACTTGTACGCCAAAAAACTGTTTTTCAATAACTAAAAGTCTAAAAGAATAAGTCTTATTTGAACTTTTGTTAAAAACAAATACGATGTAAGACTAAAATTGTTATGTTATATTTGGATATGAAGCGGGTTGGCGCGGTGCTCAAATAGAATTCTTATTTATGAATCATATTTCAATTGTTTTTTATAATATTCTTAAGATCAGCTGTCAAATGTAAACTATGATTTACCTGATTTTCTTAAAATGTTAGTTAACAACGAAATGATGAGTATATGACAGAGTCTCAGCTCACATGAGTTCTCTAGTAAACGGTTCCGAAGTTAAGGTTGTAAACAAGCCGGACATAGTTGAATCAATCGCAAACAACTGAGTCGAGCCAAGCCAAGCGAAGCTCAGCTTGGTTTATAAATGATCTGAGCCGAGCTGGCTCACGAGTCGATTTCGTACACGTTTTTGCGAGCTTTTTTCAAGCAAAGATTCAAACTACACGTTATTTAAACATGCATAGGCATAGCTTTGACAAGTGAGCAGCATATATTATAATGTATTTTAACTAAAATTAAGGTATACGCTCAAACTTATATAATTATTGTTATTATGAAGTGGCAAGTAGCATAATAAAAACATTCGCCACTCACGAATAATAATATATATAAATATATACAGTTAAAAATAAACAATTCAAGCTAAAATCAAGCCGGCTCGAGTCTAAACGAGCCGAGCCAAGCTGGCTTGGTCTTGTAAACGTTTGAATCTCGGAGAGATATTTCTATTATATAATTAGTTTCTTTCTCTTCTAGTTTTCTATCTCCCATCTATCTATTTTCTTTAGTTATTCACTAGAGCAATTATGATCTGGAAGTCGATCTGGGGCAAGTGTTCGGATCTATTATGACATAGCCATGAGGCGCTCAACGGACCTTTTGGATCTTATAAAACCCTTTCTGACTTTAGATTGATACTCAACTTTAAAGGAGCTACTTTCGTACGAGTTTTTTTATATTGTTTTTAAAAGAGCTTTTAGCTTCGAGTTATTTAAATAACCGTCATAAAAATAGTAACTTGTTGGATTGAAAGAAAGTTGGTCTATTCGAAAAGTGTCAAAGAGATGAGGGTGTCACGGAAATAGAAAGCAAACAAAGCAAAAGATTTCATCTTTAAATTCTTGATATTATCACTTCTTGAATTGTTTAATACTCTTTCTTACAATAAAAAAAGGTTATTAAGTTGAAGAGCATGTAAATATATATATTTTATAAAAAGAAGACTCACAATCTTGCGCCATAAGCAATAATATTTTAATACATTGACACATGCAGTTGAATACATGAATCGACCCATAACGTTGCCAAAAGATCGAAGTGGGATCGGTATGGGAAAGTTTCATTTACGGACGCAAATTATTACTATTTTTAATTATTATCTTGATGTGTTATAAGTCAATTTTCCAAACTTAATTTATTAAATATTTTTATTAACTATTGTTATACGTACACACATACATACATGCATATATAATTTGCTTTGTTATCCAAGAACTAAATTCTTTTGTCAAATTAGTAATATTCAATCTATAAAACCCTTTTTAAAAACAATTTTCTAGAATGATTTATAAAATAAGACAAATTTGTTATCACATAATTACAACATAGTTCGTGTTTTTTAGTGTCACATAAAATTAAAATTATTTCATGTTGAAATATAGGTGTTTCTCTTTTGTAAATTCAACTTACATTTAGGGTGTGGACCAATGTTGGTGAATGATGATGTGGAAGCAAGTGGTGGTGCTCAAGATGGAATTAAAGATGAAGTCAAATGAAGAAGTTGGTGCAAAGTGAAGATGATGAAAAAAATTGAAAATTTTGAAAATGAAAAAGACTTTATTCATGTTGAGGACAAATGCATAATTGTCATAAAAAATTGAAGCAAAAATGATTATGGGGGGTATTGGTTTATAGAGTTGGAGTAATCTTTTTGTCTAGGTTTATAGAGTTGAAGCAAATATCTACTGTTTTTTTTTTCAGGCTTTTTCTCGGTTTGAATGTTTTTGACCGGTTTTTGACAGTATTATTATTTTACTTTCTTGCACACCGTTACTAAAGCATCCTAACTTGTTCGGGTACTTCATTCGGGTCATGTCCAGAGAATGCAACTAACAAACTTAACACAACAGAGCCTTACACTATTCTTTGAACCGACATCTATGATCACATGGTTATGAGGTTTTCAAAGGTTACAAAACGACTCACTCGTGCAAGCCGCCAATCCTTGTGGCACCATTTGGCCTTTGTTTTAGCACAAGTGGTATCAAACTACCATAATTAGTATGATTCTTTGAACAAGCCTGATACTGATTTTAGCCTACAGGGTTGAAAGAAGTTGGCTATGCCCACTTCCAACTCCATCAAACAAATAACACGAGACACTATGTGTCTCGTGTTTCTTGATGGTGGTTCTATGAATGATCATGCAATCGTTGTCGCGACGTTTCAGTTTGTGGATAACTTTTTGTTGTTTGATTTACAGAATCCGAGTTTCAGGTTTAGTTCTTCGTTGTTGTTGCGGTAACTTCAACTCTACGATGATTAGTGATTGATGCTTTTAAATGCTCTTCAAATTATATGCCAAACACACTTATGGTTGTTTGCTTGATGCATGAGTTTCATTTAGCTATATTACTTTGATTCTATACTTGTTGTCTGCTATCTAGTTGTATAAATTTTCTTTTCATTACTAAATCGGCCCAAACAGATTGGTTTCGAAACCCGTTACTAAACTAAAACCTCTATCTTTAATACCTCTTAAAACATTCGCAGCCCAATTTTTAAATATTTTCATCGGCCCAAAGCTACATAATGGGCCCATTTGTGAACATCTTATATATTTGTTAATTTTTATGTCTAAGATTTGGTTATATAAAGGGTGTGGATATTGGGACACCCCAAAATTATAAAGGCCGATGTTATTTTACTATTTTTACAACAAAATATAAGAAGACACAATGAGGCTAAAAAAATCATTAAAAAATTATATTTCACAATGTAAATCGAATTTCAAAAAAGTACTTCGGAGTCTCTATTTCTCACGTCGTTCTTTTCCAGGAAAAAAAATTCATTGTCTTTTTATGACACAATGATGTCACTATGTCTTTCATAATGACACAATGCCGTCATTGTGTCTTTCATAATGACACAATGACGTCTTTGTGTATTTCACAAATGACATAATTAAAAAACGTTAATTTTTTTATTTTTTTATTTTTCGTTTAATTTTTTATTAGTGAGGACGGCTAAGGGAACAAAAGCTCGAAATTAATTTTTTGAAATTCGATTTAGATAGTGAAATATAATTTTTTTGTGACTTTTTTTGACTCATTGTGTCTTCTCACACTTTGTAGCAAAAGTACACTTGTATTTGAACCTCTTTAAATTATAAATTAACACCCCAAATTTCTATACGTGTCGTATAGCCTCATACGCGTCGTGTAGGGGGTCGTATAACCCTATACGGGACGTATAACCCCTCTGATAGTCCCCTGAATTTTTCATCGTAGTCAGTGTCGGAATTTACTATACGCGTCGTATAACCCTATATGTGTAGTATAGGGGGTCGTATAGGGCTATATGACACGTATATATCTCTGACAACCCCCTTAATTTTCCTCGTTTTCAGTATCTTCGACGCTATACATCGCGTATGGTGTCATACGAGACATATAAGGGGGCATCGATTTATAACGTGAGATTATTGAATATTTTAATAAATACAATTATATAGAGAAATAAATCATGTCCCATACTCATGCTAATCTGATTAATGGACGGCTGAGATTTGTTTGTTTTGGGCCCACTTAAAAGGCCCTGAGCCCATAAATAAAAGAGTAAATTACCATTTGCATACCTGAGGTTTGGTGATTTTGACTACTTGCATTCCTACAGTTTAAAAATCCTCATATACCCCCTAATGTTTCATTTTTGTTCCTATTTGAATCCAAAACACTAACACCGTTAACTTATTCTGTTAACTTTTTGTAAAAAGACTAAATTACCCATAAAATTAAAGAAACAAAAACCGTGGAACCCACCCACACCCCCACCCAAAACGTGGTCGCCGTGAAAAAGCCATGCACCACCACAACCACCGCCTCTCCGCCATCTCCATCGTGCCGGACAACGAAGTCGAGAACGAAATCGACATCCTTTCCAAAATCCACAACCCCCATCTCGTCAATCTCGTCGGATTCACCAACAACCCTCATCAAAATCGCTTCATTCGTCTGCAATGATAGGAGGTTTGAACTCGGGGTTGATATCGCGTTCGATAGGAGGTTTCGTGGCTCTAACAAGAACCGTTTGAACTCAGGGATGATATCGCGTTCGATAGCTTCATTCGTCGGTGCGAAAACGATGATGTTGTGGTTGACGACGGTGGATTCTAGGGTTTGTAGCAGTAGGGCTTTTTCTACGAACTCTGATAGCTCGGTGTAACGTGAGTCGTGGTCCGACGAGTGCGTCAGGCGTTTGCGGCGGCGAAGTTCGGCGGCGGCTTCTTCGGCGGAGGAGAAGGCGAAGGATCGGAAGGGGGTTAGGGGGGTAGGGTTTGGGGTTTGGGGGTGGCGAGATAGGGTTTGGAGGTTGACGGTGGTGGTTGTGACGGAGGTGCAGCGGAGGGTGCGGAGGAGTAGGCGAGCTAGCGTCATGGCGGTGGTGGTGGATGACGGTGGTGACGGCGGTGGAAGTGGTGACGGTGGTTGTGATGGTGGAGTGGGTGGGGGTTGTGGGTTATGGGTTAAGAGATAGAGAGAGAAATAGATAAAGAGGGTAATTTAGTCTTTTTATAAAAAGTTAACAAAATAAGTTAACGGTGTTAGTGTTTTGGATTCAAATGGGAACAAAAATGAAACGTTAGGGGGTATATGAGGATTTTTAAACTGTAGGCATGCAAATGATTAAAATCAACAAACCTTAAGGATGCAAATGGTAATTTACTCTAAATAAAATTATGTTTTCTCCCGATAGAACCTCTAATTGCAGCCATGATTGGGGGATGACATTCTCCGAATGCTTTGATACCTATCACCCAATTGGAATTGTTCATATATTCAAATGTGTCCTTATTAAAAATTGATGGGCTATGTTACGTCAATCAAGAAAAAGACGTGTTAAATGATACAATAACCTAGATTCCAAAGTATATTTCCATAAATATGTTATATAATAACTATTTTTTGAACCCTAACTTCCATATATCATCAACTCTTTTATTATATAACTAGTTAAACATGTTTATCTACAATGATGTGTTAAGGTAAAGATAGTGTTTGTCGGTAATTTTAGTGTTTTAAATTATTTTGATGTTCGAATTTCACAGACAGGATATAGACATTTTAGTTTAGTTATAATATGAGTTAGAAGATATTAAAAAAAACATATTTTTATGAACAGATACAACATTCTAGACTCACAAGTACTAAAAGGGTTAAAAGATGAATTATAAAAATAAAGTAGTTGTAGAATCCAATCTTGTATGATTCAATGATAGGGAAACTTGCCAAGTTAATTTGAAGTTAATAAAAGTTTGATTTAGATTAAAGTTGAACATTGATTAGTGGGTTTGAGCACTATGCAACTTAAGTGGTCGTCGATGTAAACAATCTTACAAAGATAGTTTTTGAAATAGTAATTGTAGAATACATCTGAAACTCGTCTTCTAAAGCTAATCCTACAAGGTTATTTGTATAGCTAGCAAATAAACATTGATCACTCGATCATATATTGATGGTTAAAATCTAATAAAACTTTTAACTAACCGGTATTCATTATTGGTATGTATGTATGTTACTATGTTATAATATATATTCCAAAAAGCATTTTTATGTGTAAGTTTACGTCTTAGGCATTCTTTACATGTGAATATACACATAAAACACAAGTGGGTAATATTTCTTTATATACGTATATGAACGTGTAATTTATCATTAAGTTAATTACATGAAAGTTCTTGTACTTAGGCTTGATTTTACTTTTGAACTCTAAGTTTGAAAAATTACAAGGTTGGTCCAAACGTTTGACAAAACGTATCACAAACGTTTGACAAAACGTATCACAAAAAAATCTCTATCTTGTAGGACCGTTAAAAAAATCCATTAACTGTATGTGAAATGACCAAGTGCCCCTAACTATTAAAAAATAAAATTAATTATAAGGTGGGACCCACCCACCGCTTCATCTTCAACCTTCACCCTATCTTTATTAACCTTATTAGTCCTTCTCCACCACCACCATCACCATCGCCTTCTACCGCCACCACCACCTTCTGGCACCCACGCTTGCCACCATCGTCACAGTTTATCACAACCACAAATTCGCACCTCCTGCCGCTGGCACCTGCCATCATGGTTACTTTCTCACGCCTTTGAACCACCATCACCTCACCACCTCCGATCCACCACCACCACACAAGCACCACCACCGTCTGATCCTCTACCACTACTACATAAACCCCACCACCCTCTGATCCACCACTAGCAATACTACACAAGCCCCACCACCTCCTGATCCACCAACGGTCCACCACCACCAATACACAAGCACCTCCACCTACAATTCACCATCACCACCTTCGATCTTCCACTACCATCACACAAGTACCACCACCTCCCTCCCTCCCTCCCTTCAACCCCTAGTCCCCCCTCTCTGTCACTTTCTCTTTTTAACTTAAAAGGACATGTTAGTAATTTTTAAAAGTTAACATAAAAAATTAGTGTCCATCCACATTAGGGACCTTTCTTGATACTTTTTGTCAAACATTTGAACCGACCTTACAATTTTCAAACCTGATTACCAAAAGTAAAATCAAACCTAAGCACAAGGACCTTTCATGTAATTAAATCTTTATCGTTAAACAACATTAAGTAATAATAAAATACAGAAAGCAATATGTTTATACCCTTTATTAATAATCTAAATATATTTATTAGAAGGAAATGCAGATAAAAACAATGTGCGACCTCCCAAAAACTATGGGCATCTATAACACCAGTTTGTCACTTTGTCCCCCTTTCTCATTTTGAATACAGCCATTAATACTTTCCTGTTAATCCTTCACCAAAACGTTAATAATAATATCATTCTTTTAATAATTGTGGACTATTCTTTATTCATAAAAACAGGTCAAATCTTAACACTTAATTTGTAAACAACATTAATCCTAATAGCTGTAAACAAACTGAAAATTCAGTAATCAGCTTGTGAAATGTTTGGTGGAAATTATGTTTACAATCATTCTTTTATCAAAAACGAATATGACCAAAATATTTTGTTTCATTTCAAAGGCAAATGTACGACTCTGTTCGTTGATATTTGTTATCTTAATCAGGGACATACATTTGTTTTCTAACTGAGATCACAACCTTCAACCTGATAAGAAAGAAATTTACAACTGGGTAAACCCAATGGCTTAATCCATAACATTTTTGCTTTTAGTGAAATTCATACCCAAAATATTTCCATTTTTTTAATCTTTTTAGATACATTATCTCAACCACTTTAGCTAAGGATCATTGATAGATATTTTGTTTGTTTAATTAAATGAATGAACATGCAACAAACGAACATTTACAAAGTGCATGTTCATTCATTTATATTTGTGATTGTTTGTTCAATTATGTTTGTTCGTAATCGTTCGTTAAAGGAACATGCTTATTTTTTCAATAAACGAACAAGAACAAATAATCTAGTTCAGCTACGGGCTGATCATGAACAATTTGTCTGCACGGTAAAAAAGTAATGAACAAAAACCAACAGTTTATACGTGTGTGTTTAGTTCGTTTGCAATCCTACGAACCCACAAAACCACTTACGAACCCACCAAACCACATCTGTTCTTTTATCATTATTGTATTTTTTCCCTAAATTTTATACAAATTAAAAAAAATCATTTGTTTTTTATTTATTAAACTCTACGACATCATTAATACTTTCAACACTTTTTATAATTTATATACAGCTTAAACATATAAAAAATGATTGAAAAGTTACGTAACGATAATAATATTATATTTATTTAATGGCTCAAGCGTATACATAGTCAAACAAAGTTATACGTTACCTTAATATTAGCGAGGATTTTATTAGGAGATACATCTATTGCACAAAATCATTATGAGTAGTTTGAACATATTATTTATAGGACTGCAAAAAAAGTTCGCGGCTCGAACTTCGTTCGAGAAAAGCTCATATCTAATTGAGCCGGCTTGGCTCGGCTCGTATTATTATTATTATTATTATTATTATTATTATTATTATTATTATTATTATTATTATTATTATTATTATTATTATTATTATTATTATTATTATTATACTATA